>VZRI01009113.1:0-66514 GCA_013397515.1 Upupa epops | reverse complement strand
CATGAGGTTGGTTGTGCCCACCTCTCCAGCCTGTCCAGGGTGGTGTTCCTACCCTCTGGCGTGTCTGCTGAACCACACAGCTTGGTAGTTTTAAAACATGTTTAGCAACACCTCTACCAAAGAATTTGAGGATTTCTTTTTGTTCTCCTCCTGTGATAAATTCACTCCTATAGAACCAAAAGTAACTGCTTTAGTAATTTCTTTCAGCTGAGAGAAAGTTCACACATACAGGCAAATTACCATTACTTTTAAAGCAGGTGGATAAGCTTGTATGGCACTCCAGTTCATTAAAAAAGATAGATGGCTTTTGGTATGCAATTGAATTTCTATAACAGATTATGCCCATAGAGAGAATAATTTCTTCAGTTGCCAATAAACAGAAATACCTTTTCTCTGAAAGCTACCATAAAAAAAAAAGGAAAATTTAATCCTATAGTGCCATTGGTTCAAATGTAATATTAGTGTTTATGCAAGTTTGACTGGTTTCATATATGAACATGTCAATCAGAGCAACATTTACTGCACACATGAGACTCTGAGCACATGGAGACAGTACTGGCATTTCCCATCACTGCTTTATGAGAAATATGCAAAACTAAAAATATATCACTCAATCACAAAAGTACTGAAACATCTGGAATATTTCAAAAAACCCACCCTAAGGAAATGAGGTCTAGGCTTTGGAAAAATAAATTAACAGTAGGTCTTGCCAAGTTACACAATACGTTTGTAGAAGAGCAATGGTATGGTTTATGAAGCTATAGAAGCTCTGTGTCAAATATAACAACAAAGGGCACAGACTTAAGCTAACGAAAGGTCATCCTCAAAGAGAATGTTGGAAAAAAAGCTAGACACTGAAAAGAGTTACGATGGAAAATAAACCACTATGACAACCTTTGCAACAAGAGATATAAACTTTAAAAGGTGACAAGCATTTGAAGGACAGTTATTGTGCAAATAGAGAAAGAGAGCACAAGAAATGTCTGGCCTTTTCAAAAATAGGCTTTGAATCCATCCATCTTTAAATCACCAACATTACAACACTATCTACTGCTTTGTAAGTCCACTAAAAGAGAAAATTGACACCAAACTAAACCAAAGGATCTAACAAGAAGCTCCTGACAGTTGAATGGGTCTTAGAGATTCCATCTCCAAATGTTATTGCCTCAACCTGCTCATTTCATGGAAGGTATAAATCTTGTCCCACTTATTTTGGAGCCTTCATTTCTCCTTCGATGATTCTTCTCCTTAAGAATCCTTAATTTGGGTGTTTTAAACCACATGTATTATCTTAAGAGGCTACACATCACAAATATACCCAACTTGCACATTAAAAATCTGAATATCTTCTGTGAAGTAGACATCACTTATCTTTAACAATCAGAAAAACCTCAGCATTTTTAGCAATTCTACGATATATCAAGAACAACAGACCTGAGACTCCTCAGGTCTGTACAACTGCAGGATAGACAAGAGAAACTATCATAATGTAGGCAAGTCTCTGAGGAACTCAAAGCTACATTGAGACTTGTATCCTCAGGAAGGTTTGAAAAGAGCTTGATATTGTCTTTGTAACAAAAATTCAAGGGCAGAAATAAACAGATTTCAAAGTAAAAAAATAAGTCACACCATAGGAAATCCCGCTGAAGCAAATACAATCAAGATGGCTCCAGATGCTCAGCTCCTCAGGGAAGGGATCGATGAAATAGTTTAAACTACAGGATTCTATTAAAAACTGACTCCACTGTAACACACCGTATACATTACAGAAAGCAGACTCTGCTAACCACAGCCACTTGCTTGCCTAAAACACAAACTACTTCTGGAATTAACATTTGATAATTGTCTGTGCTAACAGATTCTACCCATGGCATTGTTCTCGGGTTACCACCATTCAGTAACGTAGCTAGTAAGAACAAACTTGACCATATACTTAATGTATCTTCCAAAGTATTAAAAATTTGAGTGGTTCTGAAAATCTTCCATCCTTTGCGATGACACCCATCATGAAAACAACAACAGAGTAGTTTACCAGATGCAAGATCATGCAAAGACTTGTTAAGAATAGGGTGCATTCTGAATTCAGCCCAAATAAATACCATCTGGTTTGTTCTCAAACAGCAGTCAGAAGCATCTGTTATCTGACTGATGTCAAATATATCACATATTGACATTTCTAATGTTAGTTATACCTTTTGTCTCCACAGCAGCAGACTATTTAAGCTACCCTGCAAGGATCCAAGGTGTTTCAATCATCATTTTCAGACTTTAAAGACAGTATTAAGAGTTCAGTAGAATTTATAAGAGTGGAGAAAAATTATTAAAATACACTATCCCAGGTGCATCCTAGAGGTGATCTGATTATCAGATAAGTAACAGCACATTTCTTGTCTGTCAAAAGTACATTGAAGACCAAAACAGCTGAAGAGAATAATTTCAATGGATTATAACCTTAGGTTAGTTCACTTGAACAATCATATTCACACATTCTAAACAAACTAAATCAAATATACCTGGCTATCAGAATTTGCTGTATATTTTAGGAAAGACAATATCAATGCTCTACAACAATCTCCTGCTGCTCATCTTACTGAGAGGCCCCAAACTCTTGCATATCTCCAGCACAAGGACCGGACTAACAGTTACCAGTGTTGACTTGGTACAGCAAAAATCCCCTAACATGCAACACCTTCCAACCACTCTCCACGGGAAGCAGAAAGAGTCTGGGACAAGACCAAAACCCCAAAAAAGCAAAAACCACACCAAAACATGCATAGTAAAGACAAGAAAAAAATCCCCACTACTGTCATCACTTAACTACTATTTTTTACCTCTTGTAGGGGAGCAAGCTGGGTCTGAGACTTGAGCTCTGTCGTCTGCTGCTTTCTTGCTGTAATTGTAAAGCTGGGATCAGGGAAGACACAGCTATTTGTTCTCCTCAGTCACTAAAATGAAAATGTCTCCTGCTATTCAGTCAGCTTTGAGTATCCCTCTGGCTGGGCAATACCACATTTCTCTAGAGTAAAGGAGAACTCAAGGGGGGGAACACCAGAAGATGGCAAGATTTATGGAAAAGGGTAAAATTTTATACCTTTTATTCCCTTTTGCAAAAAAAATTAAGAACTGTATCCTCAATCACAGGTAAAGTAGAAATCTCTCAAATAAAGGACAAAATTAAAAGCACGCTTCTCGTCCCCCTCAAAACATTGAAAAACAATAGTTACTTCAACTAAACATTGATAAAGACTGTCCACAGTCTTACAGGGGACAACATATGATGATGAAAATCAACATATGAGGTAGTTGCTGGTTATCAGAGTGACTAATATAGAACTCATTTACTAGGTAGTGCCTTACAAATACACCAATTCCTTGAGTTGCTCATTCCACAGCTAAAAGTACCGTACAAAAAGTCAATTCAAAACATCATCATAGAATCACAGAATAATTAGTGATCGGAAATAATCTTGAAAGAACATCTAGTCCAATCCCCCTGCCACAGCAGGATCACCTAGACAAAGTCACTCAGGAACATGTCCAGAAGGGTCTTGAACATCTCCACAACCCCCCTGGGCAGCCTGTTCCAATGCTCCAGTCAACACTGCCTCAGTTTAGCTGTGAGGATGCTATGTGAGACCATGTCAAATGCCTTACTGAAGTCAAGATAGATCACATTCACTGCTCTGCCATCATCTATCCACCAGCTTATGCCCTCATAAAAGGCTATCAGGTTGGTCAAGCATGACTTCCCCTTGGTGAAGCCATACTGACTTGTCCCTGACTCTTGTCCCTGATGTGCCTAGAGACAGCATGCAGGACAAATTGTTCCATCACCTTTCCTGGGCTGGAGGTGAGACTGACAGGTCTATAGTTAACTGGGTCCTCCTTGTTACCCTTTTTGAAGATTGGAGTGACACTTGCTAACCTCCAGTCTCTAGGCACCTCTCCTGATGGCCACGACTTAGAAAAGATGATGGAGAGTGGCTTAGCAATGACTTCTGCCATCTCCCTTAGCACTTGTAGATGCATCCCATCAGAGCCCATGGATTTATGTTCATCCAGTTTGCTCATCCCTAACCCAGTCCTCATCAACCAAGGCAGGCTCATCTCTTGCCTTGACTTCCTCTGGAGCCTCAGTAGTCTGGGCTTTGATATACTTCTGGGAGCTGTCCTGGTGTATCTTCTTACATAACGCTTAACAATTAATCAAGAAATACAGGTTTACGTTAAGATACTTCTTTTAGCTTTAACATCATTAATGTTTTCCCTCACTGCAAAAAGAACTGTTCAGTATTGAAAGGTCATGATTTTGCTACATCATTTCTTCAGGGAACTACTATTAAGTCACCAGCTCACTAGTGTGGGACTTGGGGTTCCATTATTGCCACATACATTTGAATAGAAAAGACTGAAGTCTTCATGTCTGAAGGTACTTTTCCTTAACTAAACTTTCATTTTAGAAATCTCACAGGTACACCAGCTGCACAGTTCTGCTCTCCATCTTCAACATTAGCTTGATGAAGATGTAGAAGGCACAAGCAGGAAAGCAGAAGGTGGTTTGCATTTGAGCAAGTCTCAGCAAAGTCAGTCTGTCTTCAAAGGTCAGGGTGTACAGATGGCTACTCTAGACCAGTGCCACACCTCAGCTTCATAATATCTGCTACTGTGTTGATTACAGCTTTTTACAAGAGATAGAGAAGAATAAGTTCAAACACATACTATGAAATAACCCTCACCCGAACTGCATCTACAGCAGGCATTTCCCCTGTAAAACTGAGAATGAACATCCTTGACTCTTGCTGGAAAAAACATATTTAGCCTTTATATTAAAATATATGGTACTGACAGCAATGCTTATCCATTATGATACTGTTTAATAAATGGACATTCTGCATCTGGTACTCTAACACATAGCTGGTAATTTTTGCTCCAAGTGTTGATTATTCATATTTTTGTATTTTTCAGGTTTGTGGCAGATAAATGGTGAAGCAACACACACATATGTAACTATACACCATACAGCAAAATCTTGACAAACTTACTGTTTCTTTGGTGAAAAGCTTTAACATTACACCTTTACTTGCAAGCCTCAGCCTAAAGATTATGCATTCTACTTTCAGAACAAACGACAGCTCTACCCTTACAATCTTTTGAAATTGTTATGCAAAATGACATTATCTTCCAGCAATAGAGAGCAAACAAGTGCATTGTCTGAAGAGAACAGAGAAGCAAAGGGGTTTACATTTTTATATACTCTTAGAAGCTCCTCGTTAGGTTCTGTTTAAGCTACAAAAGTATTTCAGCTTCAAGGATAAGACAAAAGTGTAAGACCCAAGTTTATACCATGTTCATTACTCCATGTACCAGGGGACAATTAGAGTGATTTTGTAGTGTGCAAGGAAGGGGCAGTATGATCCTGTGCATTTCATTCTCATTTACACTAGTGTACTACAGGAGAAGGGAGATTAAACATTCCTGTCATGCACAAGATGTATGCAGCTGCCTCTTATTATTTGGTGAAAGTCACAAATAAGGCCAAATCTATGACTGCATTCTAGCTAAGTAATATAACAGTCCCTTTTTGAAAGTGATTTGATAATGAATTACTAGAAAATATGAGCCTAGGGTAAGAAATATGCCAATGTTTGGGATACAAGTACACGTAACAATCCAGTGTTACTGTAAATTATCGAACGAGAATTCCTCTACGCATAGGTACAAAGCCACCATGAACAGAATTAACCTAATATGGCATTTTGACAGTCTACAGAGTGCTTCACAACGTTGCAAGGTGCTCTAAATAGCCATTTGTTGATTATATTAAATGAGCAAGGTAGGCTTGAAGAAAGTACATGTTCTGAAAGGCAGGGACACAGTATTTTAAAAAATAAGGACTCCTTACAAATATACAAATATATCCACTCTACTACTAGTACCTGGATTAGAATTGGAAGGTGTTAGTATTCACACCCAGAGTTTGGAGACCTAACAAAACTGCCTTGAGAAAACCACTTGGGTCTGCCCCAGTGCCACCTTCTGGGAACACTGCCAGAGCAACATGCCCAGTAGAAAACTGTCCATAGCTCAGAACAACATACCTACGGCAGGATACGCAATTTAAGAAAAAGGCTTTCTGACACTTTCTGAGAAGGTAATAAAAGTACCTCTGAGAAAAAAAGAAGTATCAACTAAGCCATGAACAATTGCATTTCATTAAGTAACAATTCTGTGAAACCAAGCCTGGAGATATCCAGTGAAATCCAATCATAGCAGCACTTATCCTCAAAGGAAGGTACACTTGTTGAGATTGAGATATTTCTCCAAGAACCTGCCCTTCAACTTGACCTTCGACAGCACTGCCACTTAAGAAAAACGGTTTGCTTGTTTCCAACTCCTACTTTTACTTTTCAGTAATTTAAGCAGTTCACTGTACTAGTGGCTAAAGATCAATGAAGAATGGATCCTCCTGCTCTAAATATTCTATGAACACAAAACAGTCAATATGGCCCAACACTGGGGATCAACACTGAATCAAACACAGTATTCATCACCACCAAGATCAAGGGAAGGAAGACAAAACACTGACTCTTCTTTTCTCAGCTAGAAGATGACATCTAATGAAGCCACTCCAAAAAGAAGGCCATCATTTTACAGGGTGCCAGGTCTTTGGAAAGATTACTGGGCACATTCTGTACTGTTACAACTGATAGCAAAACCTACAACTCCATTACAAAACTCACAGCCTTCACCTGAAAAGAAGGGTAAAACCCACTGTCACAAGCACTCAGACCAATCTCACTTGAGCTATGCAACACCTATATCTGCTTTCACTGGTTTTTCAGGAATAAATAATTCCTCCTTTTTTATTTAGTATTTTCCAATCATGGTCAGCTGATTTAATACAGCTGTTGCAAAAGCTATTATAATTGTGGAATCCAAGCTTCTAAAAACAATCCTCACCACATGAAAGAAAACATAACAATATTTTGTGCTTCTTATTAATCCATCTACCCTTTATCCTCTAAAAAGCATACTCATATTTTTAAGCTAAGTAATTAGAAAGCATGAAGGTAACTTTAGAGGCCAACTTTGAGATGATATTTATATACCTATGTAGAGTGTGTATAAACAGCACTTCCCAAGCCAACGCCTTGAAGAGACTGACTGAGACAAACAGTAACAAAACGGCCTTGCCATAATAAGCTTTATACTTATTATTAACATGTATAATACATAGGACACAAATACAAGTACATGTAGGCATATAAAATCTTATAATAATATTAAATTCATATACTTGAATGTATTCCAGAATCGTTCAGAACTACACCAATATTTCAGTTACTTGACCTTCCTTGACATAATTCGTTACGCAGTGTATGCCTTGACCATTATTTAAGACTCAAGCAGATTAATGTATGAAATATACTTAAAAAACAACTGTTCAAGGTTATAGGCAGGACTTCAGCTAATTATATTAACACTGCATCAGTTCTCAGTTTCATCAATTCATATTGTGTGGTGTAGCTTCAAGGCCCACCATTTTGATTCTTTGGAAACAGAATTTAAAGACCAAAGGTATAGGCTCAGGATTACAGAGCAGACACCAGGATAGCCTTTTAACCAAGGCGCAGATTGTTTTGGAGGAGTAATTAATTATCATTAATGACTATGTCTATACAAGAATGAAAAGGACTCGAAGAAAAAGCCCAGAAAAATCAAACTAAACTAGAAAGCAGAATTTCATCACTCTATCAGAAAGTCATTAGATGGATTTGGCATTTAAAATGCTAAAGATATTCCTTTATCAGGATGTATGGGTTTTTTTCCTCTTTATTTGTCACATCAGCACGTCTACTAGAATAAAGACTGTATCTAGACAGGGCTTCATATATATTTATAAGCTGTTACATAATCATGTCCACATAATGAGACTAATCATATCCCATTATTTTTAAAGCAGCAGTAACAAGAATGATTTGTTTATTTAAAGTATCATAGATTTTAAAAATTAATGTCTATTTTTCCATCCTTGGACACATCTGTAACATTAAGATTTGTACTCCTCTTGCCAGTGATTCATAGTAAGAAATATTCCATATCTGGGATGTCTGAATTTCAATGTGGACAGATTTTCATTAATACTGACACTGGTGCATCCTATTTTATTAACTCCCAGCAAGAATGCGTGAAGCTCCGCAACACTGAGAAACAGATACATAAGTATGAGACAGAAGCCAAAGGCTAAAAGCTATCCTGAAAGCCTGTCGTGCTGTCTGACATTGGTTTTTACTGATTTATGAAGTATTTCATAATAAATGCCTGTCTTTTTAGCTTGTCATTAATTTTAATACTATACTTGACATCAAAAATCTCAGTCAGAATACTCCCAGTACCTACACCCCACACACACCTCAGTCAGACATTCCTAACTGTAAGCAGGTTATCAACCCCATCTAGGCCATTTATCCAGTTCATCACCTGCATGCACAGCAAATATATTAGCTGGAAGTTTTAACTTCAGCCACAGAGATCATGCAACATTTCATTCTTGAGAAGAGGTCAGCCATTGTAGCTTGCCAACCAAAGCCTACTTAGAGAGCCAGTTTTACTCTATGCTTTACTCATCGTGTTAGTCACTGTGTTAGCTTTTTTTGAAGATATGCAGAAAGCAGATTCTTCTCATGAAGCACTAGCAAGCTGACTACAAAGCAAAAGCAATTTCAAGTCTTAAAGTCAAATAGGAGTATTTAACATTTCTCTGTAACCACTAAACCAAGGGCTAATCACAGACACCAACAGCTAGCGGGTCAGTATCGTTAAGCTTACTGGACTGTTCTTTAATGACTTGTGGACATTACCAGGAGAGACTTCACTACAGAGTATCCAAGCAATAGTGCAATTCAGGGATGAGAGCAGCCTAATAGCTCTGAGGAAAAAAACTAACTTTTCAGTCTCTTGTAAGATCATTCAGCCTTTATGTTATAGTTACAAACACCTAAAGAGCAGTTAAGGGTTTGGACATTTTGGAAGACTGCCCAGCATGCTGACCAACACCTTATTTCTGTGCTACCTCATTCCCACCTACTTGCTTGTACTGTTTTCAGCCTTCCATTTCGAGGCCTTAAGCTCTTTGGTTAACACAAATTCTTTCATGTAGGACTGTATTGCAGCTCCCAAAGCAGGTTCTGGTTTACAGCTTGATTACTGGGTTTTACAGCAATGGAATTAACGATACTGCAGCTCATCAAGCCTACTGTATCTTACCTGTAAAAAAAAGGGAATACATTGAAAAATGCAAATATTTGTAAATTTCTATCATTTTGTGGTAGTGGGATGAGCTTAAATCAAATTGAAAACACTGATAAGTTATTTAAAAACTGAAATTCTATTGTATTTTTTCCAACATCCTTATGCAAAAGCCCTTAAGTGGCAGATGCTAGTAAAAGTCATTTTAAAGTGGTATCCAGTAGAGAAGATTTAGAATGGACACTTAAAAGATATTGTCACAACTTGGTGACATAAGAAAAACAAGAATAATAAGCAATCAACTGAGAAAAATCATAAAAAAAATAAAGTAGTAATTTTGTTAATACCAAAAGTTTTTAGTGAGCTGCTCCAGATTTTTAAACAGCATCTCATGCAGTTGAACTCCAGCCTACTAGTAATGGGACTCACTGGGGTAACTGTGCTGCATCTAAGGAAGAAGAAAAACGCCAAGAGGATATATAAAGACACTGAATGTAATTTACATTCTGCTGAATGTAGTGTCTGCCAAGTCTAGTATACGGCTTGAAATGTATTTATCAGATATCCGGGTAACATTTAGGAAAGCTGGGGGATGCAGATGTTTAAAAACTGTTTGGAAGAACCTCATAATAGTTTATTGTTGTGCTTCAAGATCGATCTTTCTATACGGCAATGACTATATGGTCACTATGAAACCATCCCAAGATTTTGGTTCTTGAAGATCATAGAAAAACTTTTGGAATGGGCTGTTTTGGGAATATCAGAAAAAGGGTGAGAATTATCAGGACACTTGAATTTTAGAAGACAATCTGTATCCAAAACCTGTATTCTGCTACAATAGTTTCTGCAATACTATTTTTTTCCTCCAGCATATCCTCAAAAATGTGTCATAGGAGACATGTATTCTCCAGATCTGCTGCAGGCCCAGAGAACACAGCAGTCAACACAAAACAACACAAAAGTTACATTGCCTTAAGCATTATCCATGCCGTTTTCTTGTCTTCCTCTAGTTTTGGGGACATGTCTTCCTTCTGAAGTGAAAGGCTTGAAATATCACTCACCCTTTTATAATTAGTTCCTCTACCCATTTCTCTTAGCCTTATATATCTTTTCTCAGAAAAAGTCCAGATGCACCACCACCAGAAAAACTGACAAACCACCAAATCCCCACACAATACATACCTGAGCATACAAAGCCAACGGAGGGAACAGCCTCCCATCCACAACTTGGTAGGCTGATTGTTAAATGTGTAGCCCCCTGGAGTCCTCCTGAGCCTAACCCAGTAAGGTAAATACGTACCTGCTGTACCACAGCTCACAGACAGAAATATGGGTTTGAAAACAAGACTCATGCTCAGTACCCTGACCAAAGAAGGGGAAAGCTTCAACAAGGCTCTGCATCCTGTATGTGGGATTGTTTCCAACAAGTCCTGAGCTATGCGTTGAAAACAACTCTAAGTGCTGTTGGATTGCATTCACCAGAAGAGAAACTGAGGTTAGAATCAGCCAACAGGAACCAGGCGAAGCTCAACAAAACTTTTATATTTCAACAAATATTTGTCCAAAGGCTGTAACTGAAGTGTTCAGTTAATAACTTGACAAGTTCAGACATAAAGCTTCTGTCAGCATGCGGTCCCACATTCAGAAGTCTAACTCCATTCCTGGAACTACCTTAATGGATTTTGACTGTCATGCTATTTTTATCCTGAATAAACTTTTCAGCTAAGAACATGTCTTGACTACACCAGAAATTTCAGACTGTATGTTGATACATGTAATCAAGTAGCAAATACGCTTCTGGATCGTATGTAAAACCTATTGCTGTACAGAAACCTCAAGGCTTTAGGTAACCCAATCAGCTAGTTCTTTCCCAGAGCAGGCTGCTGCTGCCCTGATGCTTTTCCATTTCAACTACTTTTTCAACAAGCATTTTTTTCCTTTTTCCACTTATAATTGAAGAAAAATCAAACCCAAAACCCCCCAAAATAAAAGCAGAAAATCTCGTGTTATGCCGTCTAAATTAATGAAGTAAATCATATACAACAATGAACCACATATCTAGAATCAGTAGCAAGCCTACTGTTAACTTCAGAGCAGCTCAGATTGGTCCAAGAG
The DNA here is from genome assembly GCA_013397515.1 of Upupa epops. Taxonomy (NCBI): domain Eukaryota; kingdom Metazoa; phylum Chordata; class Aves; order Bucerotiformes; family Upupidae; genus Upupa; species Upupa epops. The sequence continues at coordinate 55,150 of VZRI01009113.1, read as the reverse complement.
GAATGCTATAAAAGAATGACACCTGAGGTTCTCAAGATTAGGCAGAAAACATGATCAGAGGGGAAAGGTCTTCTATCAGCAGCTTTCCCCCTAGAAATGTTGTTTACAACACGTATTTAACCAGCATAGAAGCCTGAGGCAGTGACCTGCTGGCAGCCATAGACAGGATTTGCTTCAGTCCTAGAACCAACCTCAGCCTGACTCAGCTGGGTCAGTACTACTTATTGATAGGTGAATATGCAGCATAGATACTGTTTTCGTAAGCTTGTAAACTTCCAGTATTACAGAACAAATATTAGTAAAGGTTATCAAAGACTTCCTTCATTACTGAAAATTTTTTCTGAGGATACATTATTGTTTTTCATAAACAGACACAGCACTACAAGTTGACAGCACAAGTTACTGACAAACTGAATACACCACAGGTAGCTTGCAGATACCATTATCCACCCACTGCATGAATGCATATACATGCACGTGCACCATTTAAATAATTATTAAATAACTATGTTACAAACCATAATCACAAAATAATCATGGTTGGAAAGGACCTTCTAGGTCACTGAGTCCAACCATACCCACACCAAAGAAACCTAAACACCTGATCGAAAACCACAAAATAACCCCCTCCATGCATGCTGTTCTAGGAGGTCATGAAGCACCATGTCTACACGTTTCTTAAACACCGCCAGGGATGGTGACTCAACCACCTCCCTGGGAAGGCCGTTCCAGTGCCTCATCACTCTTTCTGTAAAGAATATCTTCCTAATATCCAATCTTAACCCCCTGCTCTCAACTTCAGACCATTTCTGCTGGTAATGGCATTACAGAGACATTTAGATACAAATACATCATAAAATCATAGTTTGAAACTGCATCAATACAAGATCTGCTCCAGCAGAGCTCACAGTAACCTGAAGAAAAAAGAGAAGCTCTCAGCAGACAGATTTATATCTGTATGCACATTAAAAACCTGTAACATTACCTAATCACTTATAAGCTAAACAAGTCCATGCTTTATGTTTGGAGTAACAATAAAGCAGACTCCTCGCAACATAAATGTTGCAAAGACAGTCAATGCAAAATTCACATTTTGTCTTTTTGCCAGATGATAAAAATGAATCCCCACATGGAAATTAGATTCTTCAAAGCTACCATACTGAATCATGTAATTGGTCTAAGTACTCCTAATGCAGTTGCGTGCTACAGTAAGAATTTGAATTTTAGATTAAGTAAACGAAGGAAAAGGTAGCTTTTAATATACACTTAAGAAAGTATTACTAGCAGGATGCTGCGAAGTTTATTTGGGTTGGAAGAGGCCTTTGAGATTATCAAGTTGAACCAATAACCCTACTCCATCTAGTTCACCACTAGACCATATGTTGAAAGATAATTTGGACGTGATGCTTAAATACAACCAGGGATGGCTACTCAATCACCAACCTAGGCAGTGCCATTTCATTCATCAGAAGGGTGGGTTGATCTTTTACAAATACTGTTCTAACTTAACTCATTTAACTGCATCCCTTTTACACCCCACATATACATGTCTCATCTCTAATGCAAGGAACTAACCTGGTGCAGGATAGCTACAATTTCTGCTTTGACTCACTGCCATTTGAACTTACGCCGCTTTACCATCAGCCTAACTCTAACAAGATCTGTTTCAATATATTGGTTTTGTTGGTTTATCAGGGTAGGCATTCCATCTAAAAAGTCTAAAGTTTAAACACAGAGTGCTTAGAGAAAAGTTATCAGAAGTTAAGTGATCTGAGCGTCTCTTAATACTCTTAATATATTCTAATAGTCTTTAAATATTTATTGTATATTTACTACCCCTAAGTTGATCGGGTATAGCTGAAATAATTCTAGCTGTACCTTGTGTCCCATTAAATAAAAAGTAGAAGAGGAGAAATCCAAGGAAAAGGCTTCTGCATTACGTCAAATCATCTATTAACAGCCCGAGTTCTTGTTACTCTTTATTGCCAAAAATTAGTCACAAAATAGACCATTAGTGTAACTAATTATAGATCATGCAGGCACTCATCTGTGACCCAGAGACACAATCATACTACAAAAAAGTAGTGACATCTTCAGTACTTCACCTTATTAAGAGTGAGTGCAGAGATGAGTTCAGTGGGAATCAAGTACTTCCCCCCCTTTCTGGAAAAAGAAAGATAGATCTCCTGTTAGACTTAAGTGGCTGGAAACATTTTGTCAACAGAATAAACTGAAAACATCAGACAGGTCAAACAGTCATATGTAGGTGAGAAATATGAGGTCTAGCCCAGAATATTCTTAAAATCCAGTTCACATCTTTCTCCAACACTATCCCCACTATCATTTTTTCTGTTTCCTGTGGTTTTAATGTGTATTGATCATTCTCATAAGCATGACCTTATTAGCAGAAGCACACATATGGTTTATCACAGAGGGTCAACTCACAAACAGCAGACTAGAATGGCTCTAATTTGTGAATTGCATAAGAAAGCTAAATAGAGATTAAACATCTGCACACTATACAAGTGCACTTTGCCCCAGGTATAGTTATGTATCTCTGAAAAGAGTGGACAGGCTAGGCTAGCATTAAGTACATCAGTAACTAACAATACAGAAGTGGTATAGCTGCACAGGATGTTAGCGAGTCACCTAAATTCCCCAACAACCAACCAGGCACAGAACAGTTGGCTGGTGGTACAAACAGTAGACAAGAAAAGTTTTGAGACTGTGCAATGGACTTGAAAAGTTAAACCCTCTAATAGGGGCTTTAGAGCCTAGTACTACTAAGCATTAGCCAGAACAAACTGCAACTGTATTTGCCAGCGTTGTAAGACAAGCTGTCATTCCATCAGTTTCATACTAAACCTACCTGCAAGCATAAAGCATTACCATAATTTATTAGAGCAATTAGAATGCATCCTTGTTGTCCTCTAATTAGATTACTCCTTGTTCTGGTAATTACATCAGACAAGAGAAGAATAGCAGCTTCAGATTTCCAAAATTATCTCTAGAGTAAGTGAGAAGAGAATGATCAATAATGCTAGTCTGCTGGAACACAAATTCCCAGAAAGAGATACTTCATCACGAGTGATCCTTTAAATAATCAGCATTATTTCTGCAAGTCCATGTTACTCTCACTCAAAAAAGTGCAAGCACAAAGGAATAGACACTGAAATAATCAAAACCACTGAATCACTGAATGGTAAATGTACTTTGAGAGCTACTAGGCATAGGGTCCATTACCATCTTCTCCCACACACCACAAACCCAGAAGAGTTGTCATTACATTATTCAGAAAAAGTGAAGACACTGGTACAGAATACTCCTATTCTCCCACACTTCCAATACCAAAAATGGACCAAAACACTTGATTACTTCTAGTATCCAAAAGAGTCAATAGCACATCTTCTACATTATTTTCTCAGTGGAAATGCTATCCCCTGTGACAAAAACTAGTTCACCCCCCGTCTTTACCATCCCCAAACTGTGTCTGAACTGTGTTAGCACTCTGCACTACGTCTCCCAAAGTTGTCCTGCATTTTTAAAAATAGCTCATAGCTCTGAAAAAATGCCCCAACAAAACAAAAACTAACTAACAGAAGACAGAACAAAAAAGCTAGCAGCTCACAGCTTAGACAAGGGGACTCTGCTAGGTCAAAAACAGGCTGGATATCTGAGCCCTGAGAATGGGGTCAAATCCAATAGGTGACTAGTCACAAGCAGCGTCCCTCAGAGCTCAGTTTTGGGACCAATCTTGTTTAACATCTTTATCAATGACCTGGATGAGGGGTTCGAATGCACCCTAAGTAAATTTGCAGATGACACAAAATTAAGCAGTAGTGCCAATCTGCTTGAGGTGCTGCAGAAGGATTTGGACAGGCTGGAGCAATGGGTTGAGGCCAACGGGATGAGGTTTAACACTGTCAAGTGCTGGGTCATGCACTTTGGCCACAACCACCCCCAGCAGCACTACAGGCTTGAAGGAGAGTGGTCGGAGAGGTATTTNCACTAGTCACAGCTCTCCAGCTGGAGCTGGCACCATTGATCACCACCCTCTGAACTCTATCCTGCAACCAGTTCCTAACCCACCTCACTGTCTGCTCTTCCATCCCACACCTCCTCAGCTTACTCACTAAAATTTCATGGGAGACAGTGTCAAAGGCCTTGCTAAGGTCAAGGTAGACCACATCCACTGGTTTCCCTGAATCTAACCATTCAGTTATTGTATTATAGAATGCTATCAGGTTAGTCAAGCAGGACTTCATTAGAGTGGATCTTAGGAAGAAGTTCTTTACTTAGAGAGTGGTTGGGCACTGGAACAGGCTGCCCAGGGGGGTGGTGGAATCACTGTCCCTGGAGGTGTTTAAAGAATTAGTAGATAGAGCATTTGAAGCCATGGTCTAGGGTTTAGGGAGATGTTGGGATGAAGGCTGGATTTGATGATCCTGGAGGATCTTTACAGCCATCATGATTCTATGATTCTAAGAGTTAAAACCAGAAAAAATACAAAGACAAACCTGAATAAAAGGTCCGATAAAAGACCACAAAAGTTACCATCAGATTTCTCTGTTAGTGGGAGCAATCCTATAACTGAAGGACACCTCAGAGCAAAAAGCCAGAGTAATGTCAACTTTTATTATATTCCTGGTGGTGTTTCATTTTCCTACCAACATGAAATACATATGCAAATTGTAATGTCAGCATTGGTTTGCTTAAATTGAAATTACTGGTTAAGCATGACTGTCAGGATTGTACTTGAGAAACAGGTGACATGTGAAATATTACAGCTGCTATATTCCATCCTTTGAGCCATCCCATTCACACCAAGAGATTCCGATTAGAGGAGTACTTCAAATCTTAATCTACCACTGTAAAGACTCTACTTTTCTTCTAGAATTCTGTACAATTCTTGGGGTGGGAGTGTTTGATTTTGCTTACTGTCCCACTTAAACATTTCACCCACTTCACCATTAGATCAGGATTAGTGGAAGGGAAAAGCAAAATGGTTTGTAGTATCTCTACCTCAAAGTAGCATCTGAATATTAGTGAATTCTAGAACCTTTAAAAAGCTTTCATCCTAGTAAATACCAAAATAACCAATGAGACATTAATCATAAGAACCACCTAGCTTCTAATTAGGTCACAATAAGCTTGTAATATAATTTACATCACTTAAAACCATGAATAAGAAAAAATGATGGACCAGGAAAATGCAAACTAGCAGCTAAAAACCTAATGAAGCAAAGTAGAAGAATACCAGAAATTAGAAAAAGAGTCACATGGATTTAAAAACAAATATAAGCCTAGTAAAGAGAGTGGAGAAAAAAGTGAACAGATGAAAGAACAAGTAAGCATTTTAGGGAACTTCAGCTGGGTTGATTTCATCACACTTCTATGTATAATTCTACAATCTATGGTAGTGAACAACACAGTGCAAAGGAAAGTTCAGCCGTTCTCTTGAAACTTCTGTTTCATCTAAACTGAAGGTAAAGCCTGAAGACCATTTGAACAGTGATGGACATGCAGTCTATCTGGAGTAAGTCTGAATTGATTTGAAAGCTTTACCAAACACTCAGCTGTCCATTTCTGACTCTTGTACTTTGAAATGAGAAATAAGGTATGCAAAAGATAAATGCAGCACACAAACCTCAAGCATTAATTTCTCAAAACACAAGGCTCTCATGTTTGGCTAATTTACCTTCTAGTGGGAAGGAGGCACAATGCATTAGTGTCATGGTTTAATCCCAGCTGGCAGCTAAGCTACTGAGCAGCCAGCTCGCTTAGCAAACCACAGCAGGATGGGGGAGAGGATTGGAAGTGTAGATGTGAGAAAACTTGTGCGTAATGGGTAGAGCAAAAGCCATGCCCACAGACAAAGCAAAATAAGAAATTCATTCACCAACTCCCATGAGCAGGCAGGTTTCTGTCGGCTCCAGGAAAGCTGGGATCCACCACAGTGTATTGAGAAAACCCATTCTTCCTTCTCTCCTCTGCTTTACATGCTGAGCATGATATTACATGGTCTGTAATATCCCTCTGGTTACTTGGGGTCAGCTAGCCACTTGTGTCCCCTCCCAACTTCTTATACTTCCTCAGTCTGTTGGCCAGTGGGGTGAGATGCAGGAAAGGCCTTAATGCTGTGTAAGCACTGCCTTGTGTTAAGAACAGCATTTCCAGCAAAAATCCAAGCCACAGCATCCTACCAGCTACTGTGAAGACAATGAACTCTACCTCTGCCACTAGTACCAGAAGAACTACAAGGCTGACATGTACACATATACCCATTTCCTTCCCCACTGTAGGGTTAGCCACTGCATATATACAAGTTGCAGGAGCATAGTAAAAGATCTTCCTTTTCCTCCAGAGCCACAGGGAATATAGGACCTGATTACAACCATAAAATTAGAAAGACCATATCTGATCTATCCTTAAGTTGAAAAGCTGAAAATATTGGAAGAAGTGGAGAAAAATATGCAGCAGTTTTTTTTCAGTGCTCACTTTTGAACAACTGCAGAAAATTCAGCCTTTTGCATTCTTTGCTTTCAAGGATAACTCAGACAGGCAAAGACCTGACTCATCTATTGATAATCCAGCTTCCCTAAGTGAACTGCAGATAATTTTCTGAAAGCTTTGTAAGAGTCTAAGCACTGTTCAATACAGTAAAAAAAGACAACAATCTTGAATTTCCTTTCCATCAGACACTTCCACATCAGTGAAACTGCAGCAGTAGGCAAATAGGAGCTGATACAGTGCAGGTGATTGCACATATCTTCAGTAAAGAAGATATTGAGAATAAGTTTCTCTAAGATATGTCCCAGGTCTGAAGTCCTTCTATCTTCTTCCGAGTTCAGCTTGTTTGGGGTGTTTTTATGCTTCAGGGAACTAAGGGAACACAGCTGCAGAGGATAAAGGTGAGTTTCATTATGAACCTTTCAGAATGCAACACACACAAAATTTCAACTAATTGCATCCTGTGCTGTTAACAGAGACACAAGATTAAAGGTATAAATAAACAGCAGTTACTGACAATTTAGAAAATAGACCTGGATCTCATCATAATACTCTTCACAGTCTACTAACAGGAAAGCACCCTACAGCGAGTCTACATAGTTAACTGTTGATGAAGAGGAGTTTGTGTCTCATGAATCTGATGGATTCATGAAGCTAACTGAAGCAAAGCAATATTATCATACATCAAATAATTTACATCTGCAAAGAAATGCTTACAATGGTTCACTCAACTAAGTCTTACACCAGCCACGTGGCCATAAAAGAATAAAACCTCCAAAATTGGAATTAATTGAAGGTGTAGGATTATGTAAAAGCAGCTCCAAAGGCATAAACATATTCAAAGGAAGGAAAGAAACAAGAAAACATAGTCAACATACATGGACAGCAATGCCATCAGAGCCAAGTAGCAACATACCTTTGGAGGCCATGTGCTGTTCTGTCTTCACCAACCAACCAAAAGTACAACAATTTCCTGTTCAAGTGCAAGTTGCAGTAAAATGGATTTCACTTGTAAAATAAACACATTTCAAAATGTACCCCAGGAATTTGGAGGTTCTTAATACAAACACCTCATTCTCACAGGTTTTGTGCAAAACTTCCTAACAAAACATCACCCATGGGATTACAGAATTGTAATTTGAAGACAGAAGATTTTTATCAAGGATTTGCTTTAATTATTTTAAGTTTAGAAAGTATAGGTATTCCTGTAAGCCTATTTGTTAACAAAATCGTTTGATTTATTAATACATTATTGAAAAATGAACTTCAAAACTCCTACAAGAAAAGCTACAACCAATAATCTCAATGAAGCAGCTGTCATCAGTCAGCAGAACATCTGAGAAAACAGGCAGTAGCATCAAACATATCAAAATTCTTCTACCACTTCCACAGTGGTCTTTAATGTAAACAATAGTCTCCCCAGTGTCTGCTCCAAGGGGTGCTTTTTTCTTTTTTTCTTATAATTGCTTTATTTAATCCCAGAAAATAAAGACTTTTTAGATTTTATTTTTTTTCAAAAAGAGAGGGGAAAAAACCCCACTAAAAAAATCATGCCTTTCTTTAGGTGCATCCCTGGAGAGATTTGTCTTCTGACCCGCACTTTTCCAGAAGTTCAAATTTTGTTTAAACTTGTTTTCAACTTCACAAAATTTGTTCTTACTCAACAAACATAATTTTATCATCTAGTCACTAGATTGATGTTTTTCTTACTTGAGTTGAGTATTGCTCTCTGTCACAGACTTTGAAACTACTGTTTCCACAGGACTTGATCTTTCTGGGGCCCTAATGAAGGCCAGGTCAGTTTTGCCCTTGGAACATTCAAATGTCAAGAACAGGAAGGAAGGAAAAAGTAAATTTTGAGTAGTTCATTAGTACCTGGGGACATTGCAGCAGCATTGAAACTCACACCATACTCACAGTCCAAATAAGCAATAGCTATTCTTTGGAATGATATAACATACATACTACACATAAACTTACATCAAAGCCTGCAACCCTACAGGTTTCTAAGAATAAGGCTTGAACGCGCTCAGGAACTGACAAGGCTTTAGATATGAAAAAACATAAACCAACCTCTTCCCTTCACAAATACCAATGCAAATATAAACAGGCTAAGAAATACACATCTACATTATTACATGCAATATCAAAGACCAGCAAAACCCCATACAAATCTCCAAATAATTTTTCAGCCACTGAAGTGGCAGCCGTGTTATTCCAATGCATCAAAAGCTAAACTTTAATATTTCACTACAGTAATGGAAAATAAGGCTTGTAGAAGAACGTAAGAAAGCAAAAGTTGTGCAGATTCTCAAGAAAAACATTTGCTGCTGTTTGTTGTGTAGCTTACGAACAAGACAGAAGCACAAATTGGAACTGAATTCAACTTTCACATGTTTAAGCTAATCACTGCTGAGAATTGATGTTGCATAAATCATAAGCTTATTGCATTTATAAAAATACATTTAATGAACACAATGCTGAAAAATAATCTCCTATTACAGACATTATATAATGTATTTCTTAAAAAAGATTATGTGTAGCAAGTTGAGGTGTTAAACACTCAAACGAAGGCCACTATTAGGTTTCTTTTTAATCATTATAACGCCAATAGTTGGAGTTCACGTGCAACAAAAAGGACCAAAGAACAAAAAGCAGTATTAGCACCTGCTCAACCAGAGCACTGTTCAATACAGTAGAGGCATCCTACTCAGCTATGTGAACTACACTGGCAAAACCTATTTGTGTCATTTATCTTGGAAACAGATCCAGCAATATCTAGTGGTAAGATACCAATGAATCCACAGTTACACTATCTGGAGCAGATATAGCTATTGTACTTTTGCCACATGAAAACACATAGTCAACAAGGACAGCAAATCCAGATTAGTTACTGGCATTCAAAATACACCTGGACATGTTCTGGTACAATCTGCTCTGGGAGAACCTCCTCTGACAGGGGCTTGGACTAAATGATTTCCAGAGGTCCCTTCCAGTCCCTACTATTATATAATTGTACCAACAGCACAGTATATAGGAGTGGTTATTTAAAAACAAAAATAAACAGGGTTGCTAGCAAAGCCATGATGAGACACATAAAATGTGTCATATTAGTTAAAATACAGAAGAAAAATTTATCATTTACTCAAGACTCCTAGCTAGTTTTAAATGAAAATGACATCCTGTGGGTGGCAATTCAGTATGATCCGGTATTACGCATTTCCAAACTATTTAATGAACCTTCTCATTGCTGTTATTTGTAGTATAAAAATAATCGGCAATGAAAGAAGTGTTTGAATGCATGATGTTTAGCCACAAAAACTTAAAGCCTGGCAATAACTGAAATCCTTATGCATCCATCTCACCCATCAGCAAAAAGGTAAATAAAAGCAGAGATCTTATCAGCAAGGATGAGATGCAGCAGAAGGAAAAGTTTGCCCAACTGGAATGGGGAACTAGATTCAACAATTTTTTTGTTTGGGTTTTTTTGCCACAGAAATTGCTAATAAAGTGCTTCAGGTTACAGTAACAGCTGTTCTTTAGTAGCTACTTCCTACACTAGATAGCACAAACAGTTCTAATTTTCTAATATTTTTTTTTCTTAATACAGAAGCTTGACTATTATAAATAAATGCAACACTGCTAAAGCACCACTTTACTCTTAAGCAAGGTCAATTCAAAGTATCCTTCGAACAAAACTAAAATGTTGATCCTCAACTCATATAAGCTAACTAGTGACCTGAGAGAATCTCTAGGTAAAGTGTGGTAGCTGTTTTAAGTCTTCTACCTGAACTGGCTCTCTGAAGCCAACTGCAAATCCCTCCTGAAGGAGGTCGGAAGGGTCTTCCTTAGGAAGGGATTCCAATCCATCCCAAAACTAAAGGACATGAAAACAACTCTCAGCACAGCGGAAGCTCTTTGCAGACATAAGTGCAGAAATAAAAAAAACTGGAAACCTCATGATTTTGCTCTCTACAAAATGCATTATTTTTGTTCATGTTGTTTTCAATGGTTCTGTTTCTCGAGATGCCTACTGTATCTTTTGTTGGAAAGATACGGGACATAAGCGAAACATTATGCCATCTATGCCACTTACTGTAGTCTGCTGTCAAGATCTTCTGTAAACCTTATTACCTCTTCTGGAGTTCAACCACTGTACTGAAAGCTTTCCTGAAGCTTGGTGGAAAAGTACCTAATGTCTTGGTCCACAGTATGGCGGGCTAATTTAAGGCCAACGCTGCAGCATTCATTTCCTGTATCTTTGTCTTTTATTAGCATCTCTTCCAGACCCAAATGTTTCAAAGATCATTATCACATCATGGTTTTCAAGCAGATGTTTAAGCACTTGTACAAATAGGATTTCAAGAAATCATTTTATAGCTCTATCACTGGTATGCTTAAGCTAGTCTGACTGTAGTCACAGTGTCCTTGGACATTATACAGTTGCTCTCCCTTCTTCTTGGGACACAACAGGAGGTCTTAGTATTCCCCCAGCTATCAAAGTTCAAGTCCAAGACAGATCCTGATCTCCAAAACCTTGGGGCAAAAGCAAAATGATCCTAAATATTTTCATAACTTCCCATAAATACCAAAAACTTTTCACATAGCCCACAGTCTCCATCAGTGTAAATGTGTTATAGGAATAAGACAAAAGCTTGTCAGAGCCAAGTAAAAATGAAATAGCAGGTATTTCACACATTACAATTTCAGATGTATTCAAGTTTTGGCCCACCTTTTCAGAATCATCTGTATTTGGAAGGAGAAAGCTTTTCAATACCTTCTCAGAAGTAATGAAACTGGACTAAATTTGAGTATTTCTAACTATTTATTAACCTTTATGGACAAAGGTTTTTCTCTGTGCTACCCTCTTTTATCTTACATGCTTTTCTTTATTTGTTAGTGCCACGATACAAGCATTACTATGATTAGAAATCTAACTTAGAAACAGAGATAATTGATTTAAACCCCAGTTTCATCCAAAATTCTAAGTTGGTGTTCGGACAAGTCGTGTTATCTGAATGCACGTATCTGCAGTGGCCCACCTACTTCAGTCATGTGAGACGTAAGGAGCAAGTACAGATCAGACTTCTGAGCACAGAAACAATTTTTACAAGGAAATTGACTGTTCACAAGCAGCATGCTCCATGGGTAATGGAGACAGTAAACTGCAGCAGCACTGTTCTGCTCCATTTACCCTAAGGGTGCTGCTACAGCAGACTTTCCCTTAGCCAGACGCACAAACAGAACGACAACAACTTCAGATTTTGGCAAGTTGAAATGTCTTACCTAGTACAGAAGTACTAACTTGATCCTATCTATAAAATCAACACAATTCACACAATTTTTATGGATATAAAACAGGGATAATAATTCCTAAGGAAAAATAATTATGTCAGTGTACAAACTTTAAGTAGTGTAGCTGCATCTTCCTTATACAAATATGGTGCCATAAGAAAAACAAAGCAGTGAAAATGTATGTGTCAATACACTGCAAGTAATGCCCCCCATTTAACAAGATGCTCCAAGTTTCTCAAGGGAGTAGTTTATATGTAACACTACCACTTCACGCTTCCATTATGTCATGTGTCATTTGTCTTTCTGAACAACATCGGTGTTGTCAATACCTATTTTATCATTCAGTAAATTTTCATTACACATACCATTATGTCTCCACTCGGCTATTCCCTTGGTACACTTGCCACTTCTTAGATTTTTCTTAACAGTGATATGCATTTAAATTCACAAAAAAAGAATCCTGTAAGCAGTCACCTCACCTAGGCAGCCTTTTCACCAACAATTAGCATTTCCCTTACTCAAGGATCAATTATTTACTTGCAAACTAAAACACCTACAGTGGATTTACTAACTGATTTCTTCAGAAAAAGACTCACAGGTTTGCTTTATTATAATATATCATAGAAGTTCTTAACCAGAGCCTGGCAGTGGAAATCTTCCCACAACTCTGAACCTGGCATAGCTTAGAAACCTTCACCCAAAGCACTGATTTTACCATGTCTGCAGCAGTATGCAGGCTAGCAGTTTTATCCATCCATTATAAAAATATTCCCAAAGCATAGCAATCCTTCAGACCAACAATCTTATGTGATACATAGAACTACTGCATTAAAATTCAAAGGTGCATTTCTCTTAGGCCTCCCTATCAGTGATCTCTGAGGTTCAGATAGCTTTTCTCCTGCACATGTTTCATGTTGTTTCAGAGGGCAGAAATCGTCTAAATTTCTTTAAATATTAGTCTGCTTTTTAAATCCCTATGGTGACCTTGCTCAGTCTGATGCTGCAAATTTGGAACTGAAAACCAGTTCTGAAACCATCAAACCAGTGCTCATGTTTCTTCTGTCTGGGGAGAATCTTGCTTTGTGACAAAAAGCAGCAGCAGCCTAAATCCATCTGTCGTGAAAAGGAAAAGGTAACTTTACCATTTGAAACATCGAAAATGAGGGCTTCACAGAAACATTCGCCTAAAAAGCATGGTCCATTTTCCTTTAGGAAGACAAAGACGTTGTAAAAAAAAAGAGCCAGCAAGCTTCTAATAGCTTCTGCTCATTCCATTGTAGAGCAAAACAGTATAAGAAAAGTTGTATAGACTACTGTATTTTTCAATTCTACTCAAAAAGTTACATGTCCCCAAAAAGGCCTGAATAGAACCATCAAAAATGGTCTGTCTGTATAAAATTTAAAGTTGATTACTACTGTTTTTTTATGTCTTGAGTCCTTTTGAGGCATTACTTTGCCATTTTTCCATATACCATCACTCCCAATGAAAAAATTAATTATATCCTAATTGACAGCTCTTGAGGAGAGCCTGTTTTATAAGAAACACATATGGAAATCAATACTTGCATAATGTAAGTAACACTAGCCTATGTAACAATGTCTTTTTATCCATCTTCCTTACACCATAGCTGTATCTGCCATACTATAAAACACTGTGTACATGTGAGCATGAACAGATACTAAAGGGGTACTACAGAAGTCAAGAATAAGTCATTACTACAGTTCTGTAGAATGTTTCAGATCACTTCACACTTATGAGTGACCAGGATATTAGTTTTGTTAACATATTAAAGTTGATTAAGGCTTTTCTCTTGCTGGATAAATACTTAAGTCTATAAACCAGATGCTTTACATTCTCTGATCCTGCCTGCATGCCTGCTTGAGTCTTGGGGGAAAAAAAAAAAGATATCTTGTTCCTGTAAAAAAAAAAAAAGTAGTAGTATTAACCTTCCTCCCACATCTTAGTAATTCTACAGAAAAAAAGCCAAGTAGAAGGAGTCATAAAGAGAGGAAATACAATCCCCTCTGAGAAAGTGTTTAAATGAATTAGAAAAAGGCATAAACAGCTCTGGATGCCTTAAGTGAAATATGGGAAGTCACGTGCAGAAAAAAATACAATGATCTTGACAGCTTAGAAAGGTATTTGCTGTCCTGTCAGAAAGTGGCTGCTACATAAAAGCAAAAGTTCTTGCCCTAAGGGAAACCTGCATATTCCTCACCGGGTTTTCTTTTCCATCGTTCTTTCCTGCTAGAAGTGACACTTTCCAACAGGCTTCAATGTATGAAGAAGGAGCACACAACAACAAAAATACATCCAGGTAGTTACATAGAATACGTGCATTGGTTAGAATAAACCATCCAAACCTATCTGTTTTTTAACTCTGACGAGGCTCTTCAGAAGCTTAGAAGAATCCAAGACTAACAGAAATCACACTCCTACAGTAAATCTAGATTACTTACGCTTTTGACAGCAGGTCAGTCAAAATATTCCAAGTGAAATTGATTATCACAGCAGGAAGGCAGGGACAAGCACAAACACATGTACTTCTGACAATACACATAAAGGAATGCAGAAACAGTTACAACCACAGCAGAGTTTCATACCAGTAGTGGCTTGCTTCACAGCCCATTGAAACCAATGGAATGACAAATCAAGCCTGAATGCAGACATTGAGAAATTGCTCAAATATTCAGTGTTATCATTTCAGGTACAACTGCAAGTTCAAGAACTAATGGCAAGAAAGTGCCTTGGGCTTATCCCTGAGACACAAGGCTCATTCCAAATGCTGAGTCAATCAGCTCTAATCAGCAAGTCTGAAAACAAGGCAACCAGCAATAGCAAGGTAAGAATCATCTCTCCTACCAACACAGACAGCTCTAGAAGAGTTCAGTTCACAGCCCCAAAACACCTAAGGTTTCCTGTAACATGGCATTGAAAACCACTGCAGAAATAGAACACAGGGTCTTTCTAGTTAAACTATTTCAAGGTCCCTCTTTCACCCACTCATGAAGCCTAACACATTCTTTGTGAAAAGCACAGAGACAGCTAACATTCTGTATTTGAGGACTATATAGTGCATTTCATGTGGAATTTCTCAACAATCTTTTTGTCTATTTTAAGTTGCTGGATCAACAATTAATAGAGATATTTCTAGTTAAGGTGCAAAAGTAAGGGAGGGAAAGTTACAACAGGGGCTATGATTTGGATTAACATTCATGACATACACATTGCTGGCACTTTAAGGATACTGTTACTTGTAAGGAATTATATTGTTTACCTACACACCCACAAAGGAAAGTGCTTTGGCATTGTCACAAGAGAGACACAGAGCCAGAGTTAGTTCAGTTGTACCAATGCAATTCAGAAAAGATGGACTGATAGTATCTCAAAGACAAATAAGTCAATGAAAAGAATATGTTTGAAATGCCTTCACTATGATGATCAAAGTATGATATAAGCAAGAGAATGACAGCTTTGAAAATAAAAAAAACCAATCTATATTTGATCTAGCTCAGAGTTCCTTTGTGTCAGCATTTTAAACAACACAGCAAAGGTGCTGACAATAGTTCTGTAAACATTACTGTGAAAGCTACTAAAACTAAATGAGATTTTAAGAGCTGCTTACAGAAAAACTTGTGGCCTGAATTGCAAATACAAAAGAAAGTCTCTACTCACCATATCCCAATTTTCAGAGTATTTGCCCTACATAGAAACAAAGCAAACTACATGGAAGAGCAATCATTCCTCTTGTGAGAGAAGGAAAATTCCCTATCTCACCAAAATTATTTTCAGTGTTCACAATTAACTTTTAACACAATTAAACCACAGTTACGAAGACCTCAAGCATTTTATTTTCATTTATAAGTTTTCCTATAGCACATTACCATGTGATCTCTATTACCACAATGGTAGTAAAAGCAGGTGGGAACTGAAATATCACTCCAGACAAAATTTTTATTGTAGTTTTGACAGAACAGTGGTAGTAAATAAATAGACAGAACTTGTTCCTTCTCCACTTACTTTTACTTGTATCACTGTAGTGGGAAGTATGACTCCCACTACTCCAGCTGAATTACCAACATAGTCCAGCATAGTCCAGAGGACCTGAGAACAGTCCCACAAGTCTAGAACTCAGTTCAAAACATGAGAAGGCGCTCATACAAGATATGTAGAAAATAGCATCCTCATCATAACATTTCTGTACATACATCAATAGAGTACCTATCCCAGCAACACCACCCATTTCCACAGCTTCTACCATGACCTTTGCCCCAGGTGCTTTCACAATATGTTCTCTGCATCACAGCCAGCAATGTTGGACTGCACTTACAGTAAAACCCTCTTTCTAAGCAACCATACATGCTTTACCACTCCCTAGGGAGGGCAGTGCCATGGCCACTGTGAAACAGCCACTTGCAAATTCCACAATCCTCTGTGAAGAAACCAGCACTGTAAGTGATATTAAGCAGCAACTCATAGATTTTGCTTTTCCTTAGGAAACAAAAAGCCCTCTTTAGCTGTAACCTGTAAATTCAGTACTCTGGTGTAAAAAAATCATTAATGTGCCAAGCACCTGTTCTATTACACCTGAAGGTATAGCTGGAGTAGCTTTTCTTATACAGACTAAAATTTACAAGTTGTTTCTTAATGTTACCTTTCGGTATTTCCTCATAAAGGGCTGAGAAATCTGCAATGTTTCTGAATACTTTACATTTTAATTCTATAGGGGACAGTGAAACATGTTAAAGCTTACCCATATATCTCAAGGTACAGTGCGTAGTTTTGTCCAGTTCTGCATGGCCATTATTTTCCCTTCTAAACATTTTGCTATGTTTTTTTTTATTCTTCTGAATATTCAATATGACATTTTAGGTTTTATTGACATAATAAGGAGCTTAACTATGGGAAACACTGGTATTTCCCTTCAGTGTAAAAAAATTTAGAAAAGGGAATATTAAAATCAAAACAAGAACAGCAGCGTTAAAAAGCACAGCAGAGCTACTGCTCCTAAAAACCCTGACATACAAAAATTAAGTAGAACTGGCACGACACCCAAACAGTGATACCTCCTCTAAATCAAATGACAGACGTGAATTTTTTGAATGCTAAATAAGACATGGCATCTCAATAAAATGCAGGCAACATAAATGCTATAAAATAAAAGGCATACAACTCCACTGTCTTTCAGCACCAAAGAAAGGAAGACTAAGAGCCAATCCTCAGTGACATATGGGCTTTTAACCATGAAATAAAACTGACCTTTCACTTGAGGAAATTCTCAATCAATAGATGCTTATTAACTGACAGTAAAGTCACTAAGTGAAGAAAGCCCCACCTAGCAGTCACATGAATGGTCTAACAAAGCCACCAAAATATTGTCTCTTAACCACAAGCAGATTATAATTGACAATTCCAGAGATTAAAGGTCATTTTATC
Source organism: Upupa epops (assembly GCA_013397515.1). NCBI lineage: Eukaryota > Metazoa > Chordata > Aves > Bucerotiformes > Upupidae > Upupa > Upupa epops. Next base: position 37,908 of record VZRI01009113.1, on the reverse strand, counting down.
ACTTATCAGTGCCACTCTGTCTTTACAATGCTCTAATTATGACTGGTTAAGTAGGTCTTCTTCCAAACGTAATTATCTGTGTTCTGCAAATACCTGCAAATGGAGGCATCGAAGCTGCCAACTTTCATAGAATGTTAACCAGAGTCCATTTGTTCCTAAATTCTTTTTGTAGTTGAAATCAAATACCTTAAGTCTGTAAACAAGTCTACTTAGACATTTTCTTACCAGTGGTTCATTCAGAAACTGTAAAGTGCTGATTCTTCCCAGTAGCTTACAATATATTAAATGGACAATAGCATTTTAAAAAGATTAGACATCAAATACAAGAAACAACAACAAAATTCCAAGTGTTCCCGAGTCATCTCCAGAGAAATGCCATATTTTTTCAAGAGTAGGTAGAAACGTATGGGGAAAGGGGGACAAAAAACAAAAAAAGCAAAACAATAACAGCTTCAAAGAATCATTCCACAAAAGTACTTGGATATGGTAGAAAAAAAATTCATTCAGAAATACTTGGAAATAGTAAAGCTCAGAATAAAAACAGGCAAAGCTAAATGGAAGAATATTAGCTGACAGAACTGAGTATGAAGCAACACTAATGAGCATCAAATCAGGTGTTTATTCTTTTGAATTATGTTAACTGATCTCAGACACCAACATTGTGCCATAAAGCATCAAACTGAAGCTACTGTAGAAATAGCCTCAAATACATTTAATAGAGTATAAATCTCCACTCATGTTTCCCAAAACATACAAAACACATAAATGAAGCATTGAGAGAAGACTTTGCACAGCTGGTTAGACAAAGTACGGTATTCTGAGCCTCTGCACAAGCTTGCCCTCTCCTGAAACTAGAAAGTCTTTACTAAAAATTAGGATATTAGGAAGCTATAACATTTTTTTAGAAGTTTGAAGACTAACCGAGAATTCTAACTGAGAATTTGGGGAATTTCATTATTGGAGGTTTTTGAGAATATTTTCAATAATAGAGGCAATGGCCAATGCCTCTGTCTGGGCAGACTCGATTGGGCATTAAGCATGGCAGTAGATCCACATCCATAGAAACTAATCTAAACCAACACATGACTGACTGGAACTGTTGTTAGTAATCATGCTTTAGGCAGATGTTTCTATGACACAACATACAGAAGGCCCTTCCAGGCTGCCCCATCTCATTACTGGAGAGAGTTAACATCCAGTGAACAAGGTTCTTAGGAATCTGATTTAAAATTTAAGTTCCACCTTTTGCAGGCATTGGGCTAAGATCCAAGTAAAACATGGAGCTCGTTATTTATCATCTGAGCTATGTCAATAGTTTGTCCTTGCCCATTCAACACCTGTTAGCAAGCAAGGTCTACAATGCCTTGTGTAAATTGGTGTGAGAGAAGATTTGGAAATGTGTGAACTTTCTGCCTGAAGTTACACAGATCCTGAATTCAGAGCTCAAAAAGAAAAGATCTTCCAATGGCCTGGAGACATTTTATCATACGGTATATAATAGTTAAATCACTACTTATCATCCGCTCTTTCATTAGTTAAACAATTGAGAAAAAGATCACAGGAACTTCATAATAAATTGCAATGACAGCTTTCTAAACTCAGACATCATAACAACATTTCATATTATTTAGATGGAAGGACATTTGCATGTTTAGCACTGTTTTGAACTTCTTTACCTCAGAAAGCATTCTTTATGCAAGCAGGGATTAGCAGCAATACAAATGCATATATTTACAATAAACTCCACTACTTTGCCAGTTATCTCAACATATTTGCATTGGTGCCAATGCCTGAAGAGAAAATGTTCTCAGTCATCAACACCTCTGACACAGCATCTCATCATGCTAGGATCGAGCAATAACTGTAATTTTAAAATGTTGTCTGCAGTGCCTAGCCAGCAGCTGTGAAAATAGAGAATAAGGAAGAGTTTTGATGCTAATAAGTAATTAAATGTTCCTTCTTTTCTGTTCTGGGTATAGTAGGCAGGGTTAACACTGAGGTCCAGAGATTAGAAAGGTCATTCAAAACAGTTAATTAAGTAATTTAATTAATTAAATCTGTTTCTAAGACTGAAAGATAGCTAAATGATTTCACATAAGTGCAGAAATAGATTCATCCTTTCTGCCTACCTGGTTTCTTTAGATAAGTCAGTTTAGCACTCATGATTAGACACATACATGTCACTGAACACACCAACTGAACAAACTACTGAATGGACTTAGCACCAAAAAACAAAATTAAAAGTACCCAGAATTTTTCAATATCCAAATAAACATTACACAGTTTAGAACTCAATTCTAATTGTGGAAGACCAGAAAAAAATTGTTTTGAGAGAAAATGCGTGCTTTTTCACTTTTCTATTGCTTGTGCAGCAACAGCAGTGAACAATCCTTATTAACCAATGTTATGTTCTTTCAAAATACTTTTAAAAAGGTTAAAGGTCCCATTAAGATGAATATCATTGTTTTCACTGCTGAAAGTCATCATTGCACTAAATTACTATGCTCTACTATTTCTGAAGTACAACTGGACAAAGTTTTCTAAAGTTGTTACTGACTAGTTTCTATATGCAACTGTTTTATCTGAGCAACTGTATTTTGAAGTAATTACATCATGTTTACTATTAGCTGTTCTGACACCCATTTAACTATCATGAATTCATCCACTCATACTAAATAATTCCATCTGCAATTAATCATTTTAACAGTTTTTGCTATCTTGTATTTGAGCACCTTCAGGATAATTTCAACTGGTTTTCCCATTTATATCTGATTCTGAAAAAAACTGTGACAGAACACAATTCAGCTTTTAAAACTAGTAAAAATGTCTTCAAACTAGTTCATTAAAATTGCCAAATATATATTGTCTCCTCTATGTTGTGTCAGTATCTACAGTATTGGACACATTTAAAGACAGTAAATCCAATTTGAAATACAACACTCTTCATCAAAACTTCCTCAAATCATTCTACAGCCTTGAAGAACCAAACTAGAAGGTGTAGCATAAAAAAGGGGGAGAAGAATCTGTTTAAAATTTATTATTTAAAATCCCATAGAACAAGGTCCTTTTGTGCTAGCCTTCTACAATCATCTACAGACTTTTCTCCCTTTGAGATTAAGTTCCAAGAGGCAGGGCCAGGGCAAAGCCCAGTAGAGGTTAGTAAATGGCCCAAGTGAAGCAAACAGCCACTGTCAAAAAGAGATTCATCAGGCTGAATAGAAGTATATTAACTTCTCTTTCTAAAGAACCATAGAATGCACTACATTGTAAGAGACCTTCAAAGGTCATCTAGTCCAACCTTTTGCAGTCAACAGGGGCATGTTCAACTACATCAGATTGCTCAGAGCCTCATCCACCCTGACCTTAAAAGTCCCAAGGGATAGTGTCTCCACCACCTCTCTGAGCAACCTGTTCCATTCTTTCACCATCCTTACTGTAAAAAAACTTCATCCTTACATCTAATCTAAAATCTTCCATCTTTAAATTTAAAACCATTACCCCTTTCCCTGTAACAACAGGCCTTGTTAAAAGATCGCTCCTTATCTTTCTTGTGACACCTTGTAAGTACTGAAAGATTGCTATAAGGTCACCTCGGAAGTTAGTCTACTCTAATAATTACAGTCAGTATGTGCTGATTGAGTCTCCTAACATTAAAGGTTGTCACCAATATCAGTAGAGAAGACTGCCATTATGTATAGATAGAAAAATCAATTAATTGTCATGAAACAGTTCTCTTGGTGACTCAACCAGGATAACCTAACTCATAACCAAGAAATAACATGCTATCATGAAAGTTTCCAGACATGTTATTTCCTCTATGAAAATCAATCTGCTTTATGTTTCATTACCTTGGTTCTGCTAATGGAAAATACTCTGGTAGTTAAGAGCACTGCTGATGGTGGTGATAATCATTTTGCACAAAATTAATCTCGAAGGGCCTCAGAGTACTGCAAAATTAGCAGAGTCAACACCTATCCCATTACACCCAGCAGTCTTAATTTAAGCACTTAGACATACAAATTTCACTCGTGACAGGTATTTAAAATCTGGCATCTTTTCAGAAATCACAAGAAATCACATTCAGCACTATCTTCAAGAAAAGCTAGGAGTTTATACATGTATTTGAGAGTTTTATAAGCATTCAGAAAAAACCATAACCGTATGAGTTGGGCAGTGTAAAAACTAACCATTGTTCAGTAGTGTTCCCTTTCCCCACAGAAAGTAGTTTTGAGTCATTCCTTTTTTTTTTTCCTACACTGAGACTCAATCTCAGATCTATCCATTAGCATGTCTTTTATGACCCCTAGGTTCCAACCATTAGAGCAGACAGAACAAGTTTACTGATATATAAAAAACTACAGATCTATCTCTTTGAGAGGAGAAAAGAAGCCATTTGTTTAAAGCATGCTTACATTTCCCAAACAAGAGTCGCTTGCATTCTCTGTAACCTATGGTTTGCAAGTTGCCCAAACTTCTGGGTTGACACAATTTTTGTTTAATCCCCTGTTTTCCATCAGTACCAAGTTGCAAGTATCTTGCTTCAGAATACAGGAGCAACTGAAAACCGTCTGTGGCTTGTGGCTCTACCCCGTGACTGCTCTGTACCTTCTCGAGTATCACATACTGTCATCAAGTCCAGTCTCTCAGTTTTGGCAATGCTGGTAGGTCAGGACTCGAGGATGCCAACTCAGGTAATACTGCTTTTCAAGGTTCACTGTCCTATTTCCTATTCAATCTTCTTTGCAAGACTAATACTTCAAGAAACCCAAATGCATAAGCATTCTTCACTGAAAGATTAAAGGTTCAACAATTCTGCTTATTGCAGTCATTTCCCTATTATTAACTACAACTGTTCAACAAGAATACAGGACTAAGCTCAGCAATAAGATAACAACAAAAAACACTTTCAAAAAGTTCCAAAAATTTGGATTATTTTTTAGATATTTTGATTCCTGTTTCCAAAGAAATAGCATGCTCCTCCCTCAGCATGGAGTACAGTTCAGTACTTTTCAGCTTCAAGAGTTTTTCCTGTTTCCTTCATTATTCTCCAAACTATTAGAAAAATACCACTTCAGGATCTAGCTGTTGGCACGGTAGTATTTAAACTACCAGTCATGTGTAACTAAGCACATTCCAAGTTCAATTCAACTGTAGCACTCAAGCAACTAAGGTTAAAATCAGCTTCTGTTTTTCCTGTTCAAAATGTGAAGCCCTACTTCCATAACACACTATTTGCACTAGTCATTCTTATCACTTTTATGAAGCTTTAAAGCAATGACTGCATTAACTAATTAATTTGATATTAACTAATCAAGCTACTGACCAAAGAGAGAAACTGACAAGGGGAAATTAATAGTTTGGAGATGAAATTAATTAAAAATAGTACAATAGTGACAGAATTTCATCTTGTGCTTCTCTTGAGACCATGGAATCACTCATAGCTGCTGCAATTTGTGACAAATCCATGGAGAAATTTCATGATGCAACACCCCTAACAGTATTAGTGCCAGTCACACTAAGTAATACTTTTATTGGAAAAAACTAAAAATACACAAACAAGAAGAATCTATCATTTGAGCTAGCACACAACACTGGTTCTTCAATAAAGGATACAATTACTTGCATAAATAAAATTCAGGGGATCACAGTTGTGATCAGGAGGATCAGAACTCTTCACAGTCTGTCTTTGTCTGAACACACCATGTAAAGTGTGAATACACTTAACTTTCTCCATGTTCTACTTTTCTCATTATAGCTTTTAATCCAACAATTTGCAAACTGGGGAATGATTTCAAAATACAGCCAAAACAAACATCCACATGTGTTTGAGGAAGGAAGGAAGAGAGATAGATCAACAGAGCTGGGGACAGACAGAAAGCAACCCCACAAGGACCACATGTTTCTATCTGCTCAATCCCTTTTCCCACATTTCAACTTGTGTTAAAGCATATTGGTACACATGGCCAAAAGCCAATAGGATAGTGTTTTTCTGAGTAATTTCCCTTCCTCTTCTCACAGTAATGACGAGGCTGGAAAAAACCTTAAAGATCATCCAGTCCAACCTAAAACCAACCAAGTAAACCGAACATCTGACATCTAGATCATGCCACTCAGCACTTCATCCAGAACAACCTTGAACACCTCCAGAGACGGCAACTCGACCACCTCCGTGGGCAGCCCGTTCCAAAATCGGATCACTCTTTCAGTGAAAAACCTTCTCCTGATGTCAAGTCTAAACCTCCCCCGATGGAGCTTAAGACTGTGACCCCTTGCCTGTCTCCAGCGTCCAGGGAGAAAAGATCGACCCCTGCCTGACTATAACCACCTTTTAAGTAGTTATAGACAGCGATAAGGTCACCCCTGAGCCTCCTCTTTTCCAGGCTAAACAGACCCAGATCCATCAGCCTCTCCTTGTAGGGCTTTAGGTAAAGGCTTTATGTTTTTATTTATACAGTGGCAGAAAATGAAAGCTGCTGCTCATATACTGAATAAAAAGGGCACCAAGGCCTTGATAGCACTTTCATAAAGAACCCAGCAACACACAAGGGCAGCGAGAGGGCACAGATACCACATTGCTAAGCCAAACACCCCTCACCCCAAACCAGCCACTACATCACCTTTAAGAATCTACTACTGACTTAGAGGTCTGAAAGAAGAAGGACCTCTGGGCCTGAATAGAGAGCAGCACCTGTACTCTCGAACAATGTCAGTGTCAAAAAAGCCACAGTACGAAGCACGAGAAGATGTAAGTAAAAGCTATTGCAACAACAGAGAGTAATGCTTTTGCAATAACTATTGATCTCTCCACTCAAGTCCTTCCTGGATGTTAGTACAAGGCATCCCGAATGGATCAGCCTTCTACTAAGGCTGCAATATCCAAGTACTTGGGATGTTCAGAATGGAGGATAAAGAAATGCAGCCAGGAAGATTTTCATCCCTACCACTAAGTACAAGGTTGATGACAGAACCTGTTACGCCTCAGAGGTGCATTGTAGCAGAATATGCTTACAACTGAAGGCAAGAGTTTGTTTTGCAGCTTACACATAAATAATCCAAATAGCTTCAAATTTACTCCTGCAAGAACTAGTAACAATGTGGTTCTGGCAGACTAGTTTTAGGCATCAAGTGCACAGCTCTGTCCAAAAGCTAAAGTTAAGAAATCCATGTGTAAAAGGAAGATATTTTGTCCTACTTTTGGTATTATTAGTACACTATCTTCCACGTGTGAGCAACCTACTTGCACTGCAACTTATGACAACAGCCACATTCACTAGGTGGTACTGTAAAACAAATAATGGTAACACTACTAACTACAAAGAACTATTTAAAGGAATCAATATAAAAAGTAATTACAATGCTTATGTAAAACATCATTTTCTATTCATTGAAAAATTACAAACCACAGAATGCAACTGATCTGGCAACACAGCTAAATTGTTATTGATTTGCACTGAGAATTTTTCCATTCTTGTCATTTCTAGACATTTTATACAACTATATATTATGGCTCACAGTGAGGCTGAAGTCCATTATAAATTCTACACATCTGCTGAGACATGCTATTCTGAAATTAACTGTCTTGAAACCTACATTTAGAGCACATGAAAGTAATTCAATTTGCCAATATGAACTCCTCTCACTTCAATACCTGAATTGAAGATACTATGCATTCTTGTTCACATTGTAGAACAAAAACCAGAGTCCCTCTCCTGCAAAGTCATCACAAGGAACAAGCAGAACTAGTATTTTTGAGCATTGTTCAGAGGAATGAATTCAGCTGCAAAGGCAAACATTTAACTCTCTGAAGAAATCGGTGACTTAAGTTCTAAATAAAGGTATGATGTAATGAAAGCTTTTGAAGTTCAAGTCATGAAGATCTGATTATTAAATCTAAAATTATTACCATTAATGTCATTCCCTTTCTTAATAGAAGCACTTCAAATCTGTTTAAACAAGGAGTCCGGCATACAATAACAACTTCTAATGCTAGTATAGACTAATGAGCTTATGCATAGTCACTTGGGATCCACAAGCACAGCAATGAACAGTGAGATGCAGGGTCAGCATCTCTGATAATGACACCTCTTGGATGAAGGGTATGTAAACATGTAAATATGCACTGATAGCTATAGTAATGAGGATACTTTGGTGCACGTTACAACACAGTCAATGAACAAAATTGTGTGATTACCAAACAATATCTGAATTTCTGGGAGTTAAGTCATACATGCTTTTTTGTCTCACAGTCAGTCTTTAGCTTTACATTAGATATTGTCACAACTCAATGGCAATACAGCGATCATGGCTATAAACAGCAGAACTATTATTTTTTGTAATGAGATGAACATTTAAGGTCCACAAACCAGCAAGCTATTTTCTGATTACTCTCCCTTAATCCTTATCACTGAATTACTTTATCATGTCTTTTGTACTCCATTGCTCTTCTCACACTCCTAAGTAAGGAATTAATCAGAGCACCAAAACACTACCTATGCTATCCGATATCATGGACAAATTTTTTTATTAACAACAACAACAAAAAAAAGAAATAGTGATCAGAGGTTCCAATTTCAGGTTTTACACACAGCTGACAGGACAGCTGTGGGCCCAGCATCAAATACAGCACAACACTGAAAGGCCTCAGAAAAAATGTTTCCATGGCTTATTATCTCATCTGGAGAATTTAAATTCGCACTACAACCTATTCTTGATGTTTATCTGCCCTGTAATACTCCACCTGGTATAAAACATTTGATCAGTAGCTGCAGCTGGAGCTACCTGGCTAGGAAAACACTCAATACAATAGGATGAAGTAACAGACACTACAGCAGTGCAGAGGTCTAACAAAAGGTGCAGAAAGGCCAGAACTTTGCTAGACCCAAAAATTAAATTAACATTCCAGAACCAAGTGTAAACTGGGTCAAAGCAAACAATGGCTGATGGGCTGAGATCATTAGGGTTTTGTTTTAATAATACAAAATTAGCTGTACTTCTTTACCAAACCGATTTTAAACATAAAAAGCAAGCCATAAAATATCACCAGAGTATTTCTTAAACCTATCTCTGCAAACTGTCTATGGTTAAACCACCGATAAATAAAATATAGACCTTGACAGCATATTATATCTGATACTCACAGATAAAATTATGTGGTACTTTGAAGATGCTCCTAAATTAAAATTCCTTATACAAATTAGGAACTTTGACATTTAAAATGAATTTTAATAGGGTAATAAAGTCAGAAAATTTCATAACTCCATCCAAGATACAAGGCACCTCTGATCTACTGACAGCTTACTCTGAATGAAAGACATCATTACATTCTCATGAAGCCACACACCAATAGATACTTTACAGTGACTTATTTGAGTGATAAAGACAGATATGAAGCAAAAACAGTGCAGTCTCTATTTAGTTCTATCTTTACAGGTACTTAACAGCACAAGTTAAATTCCAACGTAGGGGAATTTGCATTGTACTCACATCTGCACTGCAGGATGCAGTATCTGCTATTTTTCTTAAAGACCAAATACTTGAAATTTTAAAAATATTTTTATTATTTTAAAAAAGCTATTTTTCATGTCCTTTATTCCAGACTAACACCTCAAAGTTGACTTTAAGTGCTCAGAAAAACAACTTACTTATACATTTCCACTTACCAGTTCCTTGGAGTTTGATTTCTTGTTTGGTGAAATTAATCTGTAGAATATAAAAAAACATCATATTCAGCACTTATTGTCACAGTCATCCAGGATAAATACACAAGCTTTAACTCTTTTTTAAACCAGGGAACTTCCAGACTAAGAAACAAGACTGCATCAAGACGGGAACAGATAGCCCTTACCGATGCTTGAGAACCAGGTATTGTCAGTGGGCCATGGCACTATTTATGCTTTGTGTATCAGCAGGGCATTTTGCAGAATCACACAATTTCTTTGCTTGGAAGAGACCCTGAAGATCATCAAGTACAATTTTTGACCCAGGCCACCCCTAAATCATGACCCTCAGCACTGTCTGCTCTTTAAATACCTACAGAAATGGTGACTCCATCACTGCCCTCCCTGGGCAGCCTGCTCAAATATTTTATTAGCTTTTTGATAAGAAATTGATAAATTCTTCTGAACATCTAGCCTAAACCTCCCTTGGCACCATTTGCAACCATTTCTTTTGGTCCTATCACTTTCTACCAGAGACAAGCAGCTGTCCCACATCTCCAGTAATTTTCTGACCTTACAGTCAATCTTTAGCTTAATATTAGATATTCTTACAACTCTGTGCCAATCCATAAACAAAGTATTAAAAGGTGCAACCTCACTAGTGATACGCTCAGAGGGCCCACTACCTTCCAGGTCCTGTTGGTCATGCTATTTCTAACACAAACCAAGATGCCACTGACCTTTATGGCCACCTGGGCACACTGTTGGCTCATTTTCAGGTGACTGTCAATCAGCACTCCCAAATGTTTTATTATGTGCAGTTTTCCAATCACACATCCTCAAGTCTGTAGCCTACCATGGGGTTCTTATGACCCTAATGCAGGACCAGGCACTTACTGAACCTCATTCAGCCCAGCAATCCAAACTGTCTAGATGATTCTGTAGAACCTCCCCACCCTCCAGCAGATTGACACACCCGCCCAGCTTGGTGTCATCCTCAAACTTACTGAGGGGGCACTCAATCCTCTTACCTAGATCATTAGTAAAGATAATAAAGAGAATAGGTCCCAGTACTGAACCTTCTGACCTGACACCAGCTATATTTAACCCCATTCACACCCATCCTTTTGGGCCCAACCAAGTTAATCCAGTGCAGCATTACTTATCCAGGCCTTCTGCCATCTGAAGGAGGATACTGCGGAAAATAGTTGTAAAGGCTTTACCAAATTCCAAGCAATGTCCACAGCCCTTCTCTCATCCATAGGATTTACTCCCTTCTCCTTAAAGTAGAGGACAGGCTAGAATGAACCAGATTTGAAGCAGTCAAACCTAAAAGCACCAGGTCCTAACTAAGTTGCAGAAGCTTGTAAGTGCAGCATTAGTAAACGAGCGGCTGCAATTTCCCAGCCAGCTGCAGACAGTCAGCACCCCTTCAGATTGCCAATTCTTACCCTCAATGTACAAGCCACAAAACACCCACCAGCTCGTCAAAACAGAAATCATTCAGGCAACAGCTGTACTGGTAACAAAGCAATGGCATCAATCACACATGAGAATGCTTCTTTCTCACAATTAATACTCCTTCCAACCCACCTAATTAAATCTACTCAATTAATGTCACTAAAGATCAACAGCAAGGCAGCAGTAGTCTGGACTCTGGAATTAATAAAGAATTGTTATCTACATATTGATAACAGAATGTTCACAAGTTATCTTCTGTAAAAGATTTGTAAAGCTTGACAGATGAAAACAGGTGTAAAAATACATGTGTGTGTCTGTGTGTGTCTGTGTGTGTGTTTGTCTGTGTGTGTGAACAGATAAGCCTTACCACTAATCATGAGGAATTCAGAGCTATTAGACATTAAAGACATTATTGAAAGGCAAATTTGAAGTATCTAAACATTTCAGAGTTACTACCATGGCAGAAGATGTCACAAAAGATTAGCTTCCCTAAAATGAGAATAACCTTTGTCAGTTGGAATCAAATTCAATGCTCAGTACATTCCTTCATTTCAATGTTTAGCAACACAGAGGGAAGATGAGTTTGAAGGAGAGAGGAGTAAAAAGTCATCTGAAACATTTAAGGTTTTCATCTTTATTAATTTTTCGGCATTTTCCCCTTTGACCTCTCTCACCTGCATTTGGATGTGCACAGAAAATAAACACTACAGATTTTTTCCTTTATTTTTATGCACGTACATTATCAGACAATCCACATCTTGCAAAAGATCTATGAAAAAATTTCTCTCATATTTATTCTGCATAAAATGCCAGCCCTTGTCCTCCTCATTGTACATACTTAATGAAATTAAAAATGGGTTTCGAAATTGTTCCACATCCTCACACTTCATTATTTCACCTCTCACTCATCTTATTAGAAGATCACTTTATCGATGTCTTATAATTACAGTTGTTTGGGGGTTTTCAACATTATTAAAGGGTAAGATTTAATTTAAAAAAACCTGTACTTTATTGCATGCCAGATAGTAGGAAGAGGAGAAATATAAGGAGACATGCTACTCATTTTGAAGGCGAAACCAGACAGAAATTTGGAACACAACACAGATACTGGAGCATTAATATGGAAGCTAGTTACAGAAAAACAAAGCCTTTCTCAAACACTACAGTGCATAAATGCAAAGTTTTTAATGAAAAGTTATTCTCAATTTTGCATCTTTTAACTGAGTATAAACACACTCGACATATCAATAGCAGTAACACTGCAGCACAGACATTTCCTCATCATTAGTCCAGAAATTATAACAATGTGGAAAGAAGCACCTATTCAGATGAATGATACCTAAAATTACCATTTAGAAATTTTAGGACAGATGCACCACAGAAGCAAATGATAGGAATCTTAAGAGGCAAAGAACAGCATTAATGCTGCACCAGTCTGGCATCCAGAGAACAATAACACCACAAGGTGCATAATTTGGTAACTCCACTTGAGTTAAGTGTTACAAAAGAAACAGGATTACAATAAGCTTATAAACCAAAACTAATTTGGATCTATTGTTAAAAAGAAGAAACAGAAAACTTTTAAAAACAAATATCTGTATATTAGGATAAACCCCAGAATTCAAATTTTCTTATGAAACTGACAGGTAAAGCCATGACCCCTGATCCTTGTTTCTGTCCAGTTGGACTACCTGCTTGAATAGGTATTTCACTAAAAACTGAACAATGAATTAGACAAAAATGGCACTGGTTATGTGCCCATGCAGAGAAAAAAGCAAGTACATACAGCATAATTTTGCAGTACCTGTCTCTTGCTCTCACTTCTCTATTAGGTGAGTGTGATTTCATATTTGGAGCTTAATTCATTATTGTAAATATATCAGAATTTCAAGATCTGACAAATAAGCTGAAGCAAATGTTTTACAAACCATGCCTATAGAAACTATGGGGAGAAAAGTCATAATTCCCTGATTTTCTTTGTTCTCATCTTTTTTCTAACATTGCTTGGTGTTCCTTGAAATTATGTTTACCTATCGGAAGCTGTGTCATGTTAGGCAACTCTTATTTGCACCGATACTTACCTTTGTGTCGATGTATTTTTACTATCATAAGACCACAATCACTGACAAAAACTGCTGCCACATTCTCCATACGCATCAGTTAAAGCAGGGTAAAGCAAGACAGCTACAGCAAGAGACTGCAAAAGGCAGATGAGACATTTGATAGAAACTGAACATGGCTGCTGTAGAAATGCAGTAGCATAAGTGAACTGGAAACATACCTAATGTAAGGAACTTTGAGAGTCACAGCTTGAGAGGTGTGGCTAGGTGTCAATGTCAGTAATTCAGTAGCCATAGATGCATTTAAGGGGAGTAAATCCTAAGTGTAATGGGCAGCCTCACAACCATCACAAGAGGTGTGTACCAGAAAATTTAATTCCATGTAATACTTTAAGTGACTCTGTATGATCTGAATAATACATTCTTTCCTTCCCATGCAGTTCTAACTAAAGCCTTCAATCCTATCCAAATGTTCACTGTACAGATATCAAGGGTTGTCTTTTATAGCGAATTTTCTCTTTTCTTCCATATCTTATGAGACTCTAACAAATGCCTTCATTGTCCTTCAGGTACAGATTCAATGCAAGAGTTTTTATTTTTACACTGTGTATGCCTACTTTGCAAATAGCATGCCACTTCCTCACAGATACTTGCCACCATTCAAATCAGAACATCTCTTCCTGACTTTTCCTTTTTAGAGCACCAATGAATTCACAATAGACTGTCAAAAGCTATTGTTGATGTTGGACTAAAGACAGACAAAAGAAAAACCCAGAGGTAAGAATGATGTGGGAATCACAGGAGACAACCAAGCAAGCTTTGGAGCATACAGATGTGAAGAAGGGGTGGCAGAGGAATAAAGTTAAGAAACTTGACTGAAATGCAAGGACAAAGATTACACAAAAAAATCACAGTGGGAACCTGACAATAAATCTTTAGCAGCCACTGCCCTTGCTATACAGTTGAATATCCATGAAACCACGTACTGTTTGTTATGTGATTATGTGGTCTGGCTATATTGCTGTGCTGGTTGTGCAGGTTTTTGATACAAAAAAGCTATATGAAAATAAAGTCATTAGAAGAATGATTTTACAGAAAAGTTCTCTTTTCTCAGAATTTGCATGTGGCTCATAAAGAACAAATCTTTGATTAGCAAATGTGGTTTTATTTACCACAGAGCCAACACCAGTTCTCAGAACTAGATACAGAACAGTTATGGTTTCCCTTCCCCTGCCATCATCATCATCATTCTGTCAGTATTACAGAATGAAATGAAAAGCAAGAGCAGCAGCCTAGGGTGACCTCATTTAACTGTTGAGTCCTTGGTTGTTACAAGGTAGCCTGCTCTTCTCATAAAAAAAGGTGGAAAAAAAAAAGTGAGTTAACCCAGACAAGTACCAGCACAGTTAGGTAGCACTCTGAGATTCTAAGGATTTTAGAGATGCTGCAAGTATTTAGAAACTTTCCAGAGAGCATTAAATAGTAGCAATAGCACTGCACTCACCAAGGTTAAATTACCTGTTGACTACTTACAAGAGTGAAATAATTTAATGAAGTATTCTGCAGTACACCAAAAAAAGACAACATGGGAGACAAAAGATCCAGAGACCTTTAAACTTTGACAAAGTACTAATAAATTAGAGAAAGGGGTAGGTGTTAAATTTTTATTGAAGGAATTAGATTTTAATGGCCAACCTATGTAATATTCGGTAAATCAGCAGTAGAGTCTGGCAATAAGACTGTAATAGCATGGGATTTAACACCATCATCTTGCTGATTGAAAGGACCTGACCTCATCAGGGTCATGCACTGCCAGTCAGACTTACAAGATTGCAAATTATCACTGCTTTACAGATGCCAGTGCCTCCTAACTCTAAAGAGAATGTAACCAAGCACATTACAATGTGTTGAATAGGGAAAAAATTTTCCCCCAGTCTGCAGGGTTTGTAGAAGATTTAGAAACAGAAAAATCTACAGTAAGACAAAGTTGGGGTGCAAATGTTTTCTTCCCCACTCAATTCTAATGTCTCAATTAGAAAATTATTACACTGTTCCACACATCATTCATATTGATATTCAAGTTAGTCCTGGAGCTTTCTGGGAGATGACAAATGAGCAGTTGGTAAGCAGTGATGTATATACACAGTATCGACCCAACATCCCCAAACTTTACTCATGCAGTTTACCTTTACTTTTACAAATATTTCCACTGAAGTCTGTCAGACAACCTAAGCTAAAAACCCGATTCATGCAGGAAAAGCTAAGACAAAAGCCCATATGACATAAGCACCGCAACATCTGCTCCAGGACACTCAGCCCCAAGATTTCTTTTCCATTATGGAAAAATAACATTCCAAGTACATATATATGCAAAAGGGTGTGAGAGACTGCCAGGAATACAGTTTCAGCTCCCCATAGTAATTTTCCTGTGATAAAAAAGGTATATTCAGCAGATGTATAAACAGAAAATTCTACATTGCTGTTCTTGGCATTTAATTAGGGGTAAAGGAAAATGTGCACAGCTAGAATTTTAAGTGTTAGTTTAATAACCTTTATCCTGCTCATTTCTGAATGATTTTACTCCTCTCTAGAGAAGCTTCTAATGTCAAACACTGGTATTAAGGTGAGTCATGGTTACTGAAGAAGCAAAGAGAAGACACATGACAAAATTATTAATTATAAGGAAAGAAGGAGTCAGTATTCCTTTCACTCCATAACTGTCATTCTAAAACAGAATATTTAACATTGAATGCAAAACACTCCCAGTAGTCAATAGCCATTAACATCTTACTGATATCAATGAAAGTTGAGGCTTTAAAGAATGTCACTTAAAAACTCCTGTAAATAAGATTTTTAGAAGGCACTGGAGATTGAGAGGGCATTAAGATCTGATTTATTTTTTAATACAATAAAATAAATTGTGAAACTATTCTGTATCTAAGATATATTTGAAGTTCAACACAGTAATTTGAAATATACTCATACATATTGCTGGCTGTTTCTGCTCATTTTTCAGATTCATTCCTTTCGCATCAAATATTAAGGATTATGTGATTGACAAGACCCACAGCAGAGGTTGGTCCGTGTCATTTTCTGCTACATTTAACCACACCACCTCAAATTCTCTGTGAGGTATATATTTCAATAGATCAAGTACATTAAAACAGCTGCACAGGTTGAATTTCTTGGGTTTGGTTCAGGTATTTTTTGTTGGGGGTTGTGATTACTGTTTGTTTGTTAGGTATAGCTTTGGGGTTTGGTTTTGGCATGCTGTCTTTATTGTAATCTATTTTATTTTTATTAAATTACCACAGTTATGAAAATTTAAAAGTATTTGTTTATGCTTTTTCACTTAGTATTTTATTTGTGACCAGCTTTCCACGTGGTAAAATAACCTCAAAACAACTCCTCTATAAATGTGTATTCACAGGTGACATTAAATTACTTCACAGTACCTTATAATAATAACAACACACAAAAGTAATCAAAAGCTAAAATGAATACTGACAGATAAAGACCATAAAATTCATGAGCATCATCCAGGCTAAAGTCATTGCAGACACTTTCTTTCTTCAAGAACTCTCAAACATTAAGCTGTCTGTGCTTGTGTTTGCAGCGCAAAAGAACCATGAGTAGAACGAAGACTATTTAAAAATAAAGACTTCAGGAAAAAAAAAACAGCACTTTGATACTGTGGAGGATCATCTCAATAAATTAAATTGTATGGCTTCTCACAATATTGAGTCAGAGTTTACAGTTTAGAGTTAATGATTTCTGTAGTTACAGGTAATGAGGTTGCATGTTCAAAAATCAAAAGGTAAATGTTACAAAATAGAGACCTTGTTTCATGCTGCAGAAAGTAATAGACATTAGTAGCTGTTGGACTACACTTCTATATTAGTATGAGTTCTTTGATAAGGAATTGTGAACCTACTTTGACTATTATCACTGCAACACTGCTGCTTCAGAACAGAGTTTGCCTCTAGTTTATAGAGCGAACAGAGCAAGCTACTACTTCTCATAATTATCATGCAAGTAAGCAGAATGTCCTGGTCTGTAGCAGTCCTGTCCACCTTTCCCAGTACATACCTCTAATTTCCTATTTCCTCCACTGTTTCCTCTTCCCTATCTTATGTGTTTCCTCTAGCCCTCAAATGATTTTGAGCTCCCATATGCTTTTACACAGTCTGGCAATTTTTTCCATAGAATAGATCTGACTTTGCCTTCTCTTACATGATTTCGCAGGCTATCAAATACAAAGTCCTCAGCATTATCACTCCTGTTCACAGCTAACACATTAAGTATTTTTTCTTCTCACCTGGTAAAGCATGGAAGACTTTTTTAAAAAAATATTATTATTAATCTCTGCTTAAATGGAGATCCAGGCAAAAAGGATTTAAGAGGTATATATTTTAAGCAGCTAGCTCCTCAAGAACAAGTCTCCCTCTAGACTATCAATCTCATGTAGAGTATTTAACAGAATTCAAAGGAATCAAGTAAGCAGTATATCCATTTTAATTAAAAATAAACTCTTAAATATCCCTATGGATATTTTTAGCATCCCTCACCTGCGATCACAGCTGAAAATAAAAACCCCTACAAATACAACAGGCAGAAAAGAAAATCCTATTGCCCACTGCCCTTTCAGCATTAGTCCAAAAATGTCAAGTGCTACTCTCAATTCGCACATCTCAAGTTTACAATGGCATGCATCTCACATTTTGTAGAAAGCTTGTTCTTCCAATATGCACTTTGATGATTAAACTTGCTTGCTAGCCCCCCCAGAGCACAAATTCATAAAAATGACAAATGTAGTCGCACAGACCCAAAACTGAACCTGCTGGTACCACTGAACTATGCGCAGAAGAGTAATTTCTACTGCTTGGATGTTACAGAACAAAAGCACAGTCTTACATTATATTCTCTTCAAATTA
Organism: Upupa epops; assembly: GCA_013397515.1. Classification (NCBI taxonomy): domain Eukaryota; kingdom Metazoa; phylum Chordata; class Aves; order Bucerotiformes; family Upupidae; genus Upupa; species Upupa epops. The sequence continues at coordinate 19,797 of VZRI01009113.1, read as the reverse complement.
TTTATGAAAATGTGTCAATTAAATTTTTCCGGAATATGTAATAATCTATTTATAATTAATCTGCCATAGTCTAAGTACCTACATTCATGTAGTAATCCATTACAAACACCAGTTATTTAAAAGCAAGCAAACTCTATTTTGCTCAATTAGAGTCAAGGAACTGCATATTTCAGCCTCCCATCTATTATACTGAAGAGGCTTCATTACTAATTATACCTTTGAACTAAAGCTTGAATCACCATTTAAGCAGCACGCTCAGACAGAAGAAAGCACAAAATAACATGAGCACAGATATAATCTAGACTTTCAAAACTAAATATTTTCAGTGAAAGTCAAAAAAAAGCTGATGATGTTTTTCTCTCAAACACTAAATGATTTGTTAGCATGATAGAAAGTCTATATTGTCATGTGTCAAGTAAATCTTCTAGTTAGTCTGCCTGATACAATCCTACTTCTTACAAGCATCAGAACATTAAACTCTGCCAACAACTTGCATTTATGAAAAGCACAAGCTGTGAATGCCAAAGGCCATGTTTTTCGATGAGAAAAACAATACACTCTTAAAGACGACAAAGTTTTTATGAAAGCTGTATCGAAAAACAAATCACAGTGGGACTACTAAACTCAGCATACATTTGGCAGCGCACTGACGAGACATGCTCTCAACTGTAGAAAAGGCTAGTTCTGAACTTTTTTCTCCCTAAAGAAAGTTTCCATTTTTTTCAATTATAACAGGTGTAACAATGAATGCAAGTGAAAGCTTCTCATAAGATTCATCATCCATGCACTGTATGTTTTACTTGATCTCCTGCATCAAATGCTTGTCTTGCTTCCAATACCTATCTTTAGCATAGAACTTCCTTCTTATTCCTCAGCCTCTCTGCAGCTTCCCTTCACCTGGCTGGCTATTCTTCCAGCACATTGATCTTTAAAAAACCTCGTTGATCCTGAAACACTTAGCACTTGCTAAGTCTCCCTTACTGCCCCTTTAAAGGCTTAATCTGTTCTTTCATTACACAAGGAAAAAAGCTCTTTTTCTGCTTAGCTTCAGCTGCATTCAGGGTCTTCCTTTGTGTGATAGCAATCATTTCTGATCTTATCATCAGGAGACAGAGTTGGTTGTTGTGGTTGTTTCACACAGTTGTTTGTTAAATAAAAATACAAGACTAAGACAGGCTTTTTAAAGCAGAAAAAACAGTTTGACATTTATGATGAACCTTCCACAAGCAGAAAAAGGTGTCAATAAAGATCCTGATTTTGAAGATAAAAGTCTTTGGGATATCAAGAGCCATAACCATGCATGAAACCTAAAAAAAACCCCAGGCATTAAATATTCACAGAGGAAGCACAAGTGTTGATGGAGTGTTCATGTTTCTAATACTATTAATTTTTGAGACAGCTGTTTGCCGAACTTCACACATAAATGCAGAACTTCACAAAAGAAACGCCAGCTATTAGAGGAGTTCTCTGGAATTAATACAAAAATGCAAAACAGAGGAGTACACTGTAGTACTCTGTAGTTGAACAGTTTTTCCATGTAGTACCTTTAGATGCACATACGTTCTTTGTATTTAAACATACCTCAATCCTGAAGTAACACAGCACAAGTTAACTATCAGCCTTCAAGCAGGCAGGCCAACATCAGGCTAAGTCCACCCCTAGGCCCTGGTTTGTTCGGCATGTAAAATAGACAAATAGCGTAGTACTTTACTCTTTCAGAAAGGGTATCACATGGAGCTGAGTCAGAGAATTTGTCAAGATTTTACACATGGGTAGTAAAAGTTGCTTGCTTCTCATAACTATAGTCAGGACATGGCGTTACATTCTGAGCAGTCAGTTTGATCCTAGAGTTGTACTTTTTGAATGAGAAGGGCATTGATTAACCAAGACAGACACTGCCACCAATAAAAGGACAAGTGACTCTTCACTAATCAGTAGATAAGGAGGACTAAAGGTTATCCCACAAGGGCAGGATTACTCAACGCATCCAGAGGATGTAGCCTGTGGTCTTGCCTCTAAACTCCCACTATAGCAGACGGTTATGCAGACTTCTCTTCAAGGCTTCAGGAAAATTGTTAAGATGGTACATGCAAAAAAAACCCTGGCTCAGCACAACTGTACAAGTATTAAGAGCATGGATTGCAAGACTCCACCCTTCTAATTGAGCATTGTCAGTCAGGTTTGATCTAAAGATCAATGTCAAAGGAATTTAAAGGTTTTTATTAACTTGTGTACTTTGCAACTTATTTTAAAAGAATTAAACCTCCTTATGTTTTTCAATACTATTTTGCAAAACAATGCCATTTATTAGATTAACAGTACTTTGAAAGATCTTAAATGGAATGGAGAAACAATCCTGAAAAATCAAACAGTGTTCAAGAAAGGATACAACCAAACAATCCCTTTAATAAAGCATTTCCACTAAGAAGAATTACAAAACATTTACTGTCCAAATAAATTCTGTTCAGAAGTTCACTTGTTCATTACTAATGAACTGGAGCTTCAAACTCCACCAACAAATTTAAGCAAAGTAGTTTAACTAGTTGAGAGTTTCTTCCGGTTGGAACTGCCATAATACTGGGGTTTAGACACAAACAAATGCTAGCACATAATTAGAAATCTTTAAGATATTAAAAGCAAAAACAATCCTTCTTACCATGACTTTCACCTAAAGAATCACCTGTCATACTGAAAGTAATTCTGTGTATGAAATGATACTACACAAGTGATATCACTTCAATTATAGCAAACCAAATAGAAGAATCTTGTTTTCTATTTTATTAATTTTGACATTTCTTTACCAATCATCATTGCAGTCTGTCTAAACAATTCTCTGTGCACTGACATTCACAATAATGTGTTTTCTTCATAAACTTAGACATTGTCGTTAGGTTTCACAAAAGGCTATGCATTCCCAGCTTTTTTTTTTCTTTTACACCTCACTGCACCATTGGTGAGTTAATTCATCAGTTTTAACATTTGTCAGCTTTAGCTGCATTTACCTGAAAACAAGCATTACTAAGAGATTATTTGGAACCTGTAGAGAGATGATGAATTAATCGTGTTCTTATTCCAACAGTGGAATGCTACCAAGAGAGGAGGGTTTATCATATTCTCTGCTAAGACAGGACATATCCATCAGCCTTCAACTATCTTCAGCAGAGCCTGAGAAATGCAGGTTGTGAAATATAAAGTTATTCAGATCTCATTATTTCAGATATCAGCTCTTAAAATGCCTTCCGATTTCCTAGAACTATTTGATGAAGAACTTACTTGACTGCCAATAGCTCAATAGCTTGAGATACAAGTAGAAAACATATCTAACCTTCTTTGAAGGCTTCCTCTTTTTGATCCACCTATTAGTATAGAAATACAGTTTCTTCCCCTACTCTCATACTCTTTCACTTGGAAGCAGACATCTATGATAAGATGCTACTAACAGAGGAAAGTGTTGGAGAATTTCAATTCACCTTAAGATGTACAAGATACACATCTGCGGACACAGACCACACACACAAACTGCCTATCCCCAATGAGGGTCTTGGCCTTGTAAGGTTCTGTAGAGAGGCAATGGAATCTCCTGAGAGTATCTACAAACAAAACAGATCTGTCTCCAACAAGAGGTGTAAATAAAGCCACACTCTAGCATAGTGACATCATACCAGCTGTAAGTAAATGGATATATGTATACTGAAGGGGGAAAAAAACCTACTACATTAAATAGACTGGCTTTTATTTATACAAGCCTCTGAATTCTAGACCTGTTACACACTGTGGCCCCTCCCCAAACCTCTCCATTTAAATATATATACACACACATATAATGCTATATAACGCTCTTGCATTAAGGCTGGTTTTCTTTTATACCTATGTGCAAACATCAGCACTTTAATGCTAGAAAGTGAGAAATACAAAAACTTTGGAGAAAATGTATGAATAAATGTTGTCTTAAGGTCCTTTAAATCTCAACCAATTAAGCATCAATTGCCAGAAAGTGCAAACTGCTTTATAAACTCCTTACAGATATGAAAAGCTTCCTCATTTATTCATGCCATTGGTGAGTACTACTCCGGAGACAGCTGCAGTTAGGTACCTCCACGTTTAGCAGCAAGTGTCATTTCTGTGTAGCCTAATTCCTAAAATGTTCAAAAGAACAAAGGAAGATACTGACCCAATGAGAAAAAAGGCATGACAATTTGAACATCAAACCAAGAAACATTTCTTTAATGCCTAGCCAACAGCTGTGGCTTTTTTCTTCTGCAATTGCACTACTGATTCTAATAGTAAAAGTAATGGTCATCATTTAGTCTACACAGACAATAATAAGGCAAATCTAAACCAAGTATGAATATATCTGGCTGACAAAAGGTTTAAAAGCATAAAGCTAAACCATCGGAAAGACTACATCAGTGATAAGTGCATTCCACAGGCAGCCTGAGCAGTATTGTGAGAAAAGACAGCTTTCTCCTTTATCATTCAGTTTAGCCCTACAATAACACATCCACCCACACTGCTGCCGAGCTCTCCAGGATCATAGCTGTTCTCTAAATGCCCCTCCTGAGATTGCAGGACAGGATTCTCTCTGACAGACTCACTGCATACCCGGTAGTAGAACAGAACAAGACAACTCTGCAGAGGGATGACTCTACATGGGTCTTCCACAGAAGAGAGTGAGCTGGCACCACAAAGAGTGTTAATGTCACAAAAATACATCCACAGAGAGAGATACCTGTGAAGCAATCTGCTTGTCATTGCTGTGTAGTCAGATGATGTGTGAATTGAGCAGAGGAACAATATCTTAGTCAAACCTGCTTAAGATTTTTCTGAAGGAGTGAAATAGTAACCCCTAGCAATTAGCTCAGGTTCTCTGTAGCTGAAATCACAAGCCAAATACAGCTGACTTATTCAAAGCCTTAATCTGAAGATTCTCTTTATACAAAAGTGAGACTGCTTTCAGAGTGGACTCAAGAAAATGGAATTAGATCTGCTTTGGTATTTGAGAACATCAGATGCTCTTTGCCATTGTGTATGAAGCAACAGCTCCCACAAGGAAATAGACTTCAAAATTCAAGCCTGGGCTCAAATTACTACTAATGCTCTACCTACCTAAGAAACCCTGAAGTAAGATTAATTCTACATAAAATTATGTTAGAACAATTTATCTTTCAGAGACAGGGAATTTGGGAGGGAACTCTTAGATCTCAACAGCATCTTCATACTCATGAAGACACTATCAGAACAAATTCATTGGATAATTAAATGCAGTACCCTATACAACTAAATTGTTAGTCACATTTAATAGACACATCACTATCAGGGCAACAGAAACCACACCAGCTCCTTTCAACATAGCAGTGATATCATCTAACCAACAAGCTGAATTAATCCTGAAACTATAGCTAGGAATTACTTTGTATAGCAGTTCACTTTACCAGGTGCTTGCAGCATGACACGCAGATCGCCCAACACCAAAAAAACCAGAAAACCCAACTTTTCATACCAGCAACACACAGACTAAGGACTGCTGCATATTTTATTACAAGCAGATCAAACAAGGCACATTTCATTTGAAAGTATTTTTGTATGTACACTTTCACTTAACACTAGGTATTTCTTTAGTCAAGAGCATAAACTGAACACTAGAACTTGATGCACCTTTTACAAGCTACAGGCAGTTAAAAAAAACCATCCATACTATCATTATTGTAGTTGATGACAGTAACATGATTCTGAACATAAAGTATTGATAATGGGCTGTGCTTTCTAATTTAAAGCAAAGCAGCTTAGTATCACATCAGTTGAGTGTGGTTCATTTTTAAAAGCCACCCTAAAGGCAAAGGTGACAACAATTTACAATAAGTGCTTAAAAGGAGACTGAACTATTGCTAAACTAGACCTAGTTTCTGTAATCATGTCACATTGTCTTCATGGATCTGGAGTGCCTTAGAGCTGTAAAATCACAATACCTCATAGTCAGTACATATCCTATTTTTACTCAACACTTTAGCACCAGCGCTTCTCAGCTTTTCTTCATGCTTCAAGAAGCTTTTCCTATGACAATACTCTGTGCAGAGGAGTCATCCTACTTCCCTAGTGTATGTGTTATTTTAAACAACTTTGTTAACAAGGAAACAGTCCGTTGCAATTTGTGAGTGAAGAGGAATGGAAGTGGGTGCAACAAATTACTTTTTAAATCTAGGGATAAGACTAGCTGCCCTGGCTGTTTTCAAGCATCTACTTTTCCTGGGAAATACCTATCTGTTTACTCCTTTATCTTTGGGCAGGAGGGATGGGGGAAAGAAGAAAGGAATCTTTAAAGACATGCTGCCAAGGTAAGACTCTCAAAGACTACATTAATCAAGGAAAATCTATGCTTTCAACACTTCACAACTTTCAAACTGGAAAAAATGCCAAGAGAATGAAAAATTACCAAGAATTAGGAAGCCTGTTAAACATATCCATAAGAACAAAAAACCCACAAGGAAGAATATTCACAGATAAACCATTTTCCTTCTGTGACTTACACTTTATGAACATAATAGCCCCTGGAAGACTGACATGGTCATCTGTTGTCCAAATGTGATTTAGTTTTGAAGTTACAACAGACAGGGCATGTCAGCCTAAATGCTCAATAGAAAACATGAAGCTCCCCTTGAATTAAATACTTTTAACATAAGTTGTATCTGTAATTAAATTTTAGATCTTTATCTCTGCAAGAAAAAAGTAGTATAGACTATTTTATTATTGTTGTTGTTGGAAATTGCATACTACATAAGTTAGAAAAATTGCCATTTGGATTGTCTTCTAAAAAATTATCATTTTTACCTTTATCTCTCCATATACCTTTGGAAAAGGCACTTAGGCTTTTTTCCAAAAATAAACAGGATGTCTTTGCATCCCTGAAAACAACACTTGCTTCTATTGTGCACAAGTACAGCAGAAAGTTATAAGCTAGGTTCTTAAAGTAGTTTCTGAAACTTGCTCTTGTTTACTTTCTTCTGCTAAATGGTATAAGCAGTTAAGCACCTCCGTACATTTCTGTAGCTAAAACAGCAGAAATTCAACTATGCCACTCAGTGAACTAGCAGGGAGCTTGGTAATCTTCAGTTAATGGTTGGACTCCATGACCTTTTAGGTCCTTTCCAACCTATGTAAGCTACTTACCAAGTCACTGGATGCTAACTAGAAGTTACTCTCAGAAAATAATCAGTCTAAGCGGTAGAAGTGGTTTTTGCAAAGCCTGGAGAATTTCACCAATTTAACACTCCACCACCTCAGCTTTGTGCAAGCGTCGGAAGGAAAAAAGGCTTTAAAATGGCAAAAGGCAACGATGAGCGTAATCCTGAAAAAACAGAAAACAGAACCCTGACAGGGAGGAAAGTTCTACCGATAATGAGCAGAGATTCCTTACAAAAGACATGACATTCACTGCTGGAGAAGAAAGAAGATGCATTTTTCTGGAAAGAAAAGCTAGAACCAAAAAACTGCTTGACTGGTATAATTTTCTCCTGGCACAGGACTTGCAGGATAGCTTGTTAGCAAACCACTGAGCCAGTAGACACCACACCAGCTTCAGAACTCCACAACTCCTGCACACATACACAGCAACGTATCAAAATTCTATCTAGGCTGTTTCCCAAATAACACTTAAGCAGTTAACCATTATGCTTCTCAGCAAGACAAACTTACGTCTAATAGCTATAAAAACACGCACTTTCCTCCACATTAGCATTTTGGCTCTTTACAACAAGCCCAAGAAACTACACTAACAAATCACTGCACAAGCAAAATCAGCTCCTTAAATTTTATGTAATAGCAAGAGCAAATAAGGAAGGGTCTCAATATTACCACATACATACACACTTTTTTTTTTAATTTACGTGTACAGTAAACAGCAGAAGCAGCTATGATAACAAACGGACAGTCTTCTCCCCAGCAAGTTCATTCAGCCTGAGTTGTGATAACACCAGATGTTTCGTAATGCTGTACAAACAGAAGTCTTTTAAATTTATTGCTGCAAAAATCAGTTACCGTTCTAGAATACTTATTAATATGCAAAGATACAACCTGTGTTTAAATATTCAATTATAATCAGACTTCTATTGGAAAATTTAAATATGCCAATTAGATTGAATTCTGCCACTGAGAGCTGAACACAACAGTATTACTGTTCCTCTTTTTTAGCTTATTTAGAAACAAAAGAGAAACAGTAAAATAGTTATTTCACGGCAGCTGCCTCGATTTACTTTTAGAATTTAGTTCTCAGGGAAGGTACCTCAGTTTTACTGATGAAGACTTCCCATTATGACTGACTTCAGACCTGTTTGTTCCAGGAAAGACAAAGAAACCTGGAGGTGGACAGGAAATATCTGCCCTTGCGAAAGGCTGATCAGTCATTCATTTTTTCCCTACAACCTTAAATATGAGATGGACCAAACACATAAAAGGTAAAGCCCTGTTCTCTTTGAGTAAACAATTACTTTATTTCAATTTCTGGAAGGATCACTTCCCAGGTCTTCCAAGAAGAACCGATTGGCAAAGGACCACCAGCAACATCATGACACCCCTGTTCCATAGAAAGTAAAAGGCACAGATACAAAACGCTCCACAGTCCCCTGTTCAAAGGGCCAACCTGCAGTGCTGTGCTAACTACCCCAGGGGTCAGTTCATACCTACAGAACACACACAAAGAAATTGCCTCTTGCAAGTCATAATTCCTTTATTTCTCTTGAAAGAATAGGTTTCGCATCATATATTCAAAGCTATGAATATATCATACCAACCTGTGCTGATTGCCTGAGCCCGTGTGGGTTTCTGCATGGAGATGCAGACTTTTCCCATTTCCAGAAATTTCTCAGTAGTGCCATTTCAGCTCCTATCCCCATTTACCAGACCGCCAACCTAGCTCAAACCACAACAGGTAGACAAAGGACTTTTGCACTGTGCTGAAGCAATTGCTCTCTAAGGTAGCTTGCCCATAGTGGGGAATAATACGGTTGAGGTAAGCTGTTAGTCAAGCTGCTAAAAGTGAGCAACTTATGAGGAAATTTAAATAGCATCATATCAGGTAAATAAATGCTCAAAAGACTGGTAAAGTAACAGCGGGTGCATACAGCTATCACGTCTTTTTCATGAGGGTAAGTTCCAACATAAGCCTGGGTAATCACAGCCAACAAAGTTTGTGTCTCTGAAATACAGAAAGGTCACCTTTACAGAACTAAATTAAATGCACAATAAATCAGGCCACAAAGCTCCACAGTCACTACAGCATGTTTAACTGTCCATTGTATATAACAGTGAAGGGGGGAGGGAGGCAATCTACACACAGTTTTCAGCCAATGATTCATCAGAAGTTTGTGCTATTCATCCCCAGAAAAGAAAAGCTTCCTAACCTTCAGAGTTTTGGTGGCATCTGTGGCATGTAAAATTTCTAGCTAGATGAACTGAAAGCTTGTTTTCTAATAATTCTACTGATATATAATTTATGAAATTACTGCAATAATTTTATTGTTTGGCCCCATGAGGTATGCTTTTCAGTTATTAAAATTGTTTAACAGCTTTTCTGATTTTTTACCGAAAGGCTTTAGGCATTATCCAGCAGCTTTTCTAGTTTTTGCACAAATGCAGAGAGCAGCAACATACCCAACTACAGAAACAGGCAGTGTAAGCCAAATATGAGGCTGTTACACATCATCATCACTAATACCCCTGTGTGTTCTGTTGCTAAAAGCCTTGATGTTTTAGAACTCTTCACCCATTATTAAAAACTTCACATCTCAGTGGGACCCATTAACGCTTCAAGGTACTTTGGGTTCAGCTTCTGACTTTGACTTGCGGAAAGTCTTGTGCAAACCTCCTCTCAATAGCTCAGATTCATGTACTCCCTACCAAACACATGCTGGGGCTCATTACAATGCAGAAAGGCCTAATGTGCCTTTCTGTTTCTATGCTTTTTTCAAGTGGTCATGTCTCCTACAGCTAACTGGGGGATAGGTAGAGAGGAAGAATTCAATGAGTACTTAATGCTAAGAAGTGAGAGCAACACTCTCCGATGAATATTGATCCAGACTGTCTCCTTAGGCAGTCTAGACAGGAAAAAAAAATAAAAGCAGTCACTTGAGATCTCTATGGAGAAACTTGTTCATCACCTCCCAAGCCCACCAGTTCCCTCACTAGCTATGTGATGAGTTGACCATCTACATACCATGTGCCAGCTCTTACATTCAAGATCACATCTGTCAAGCAAAGCACATTATCTATTTTGCTTTAAGAATAAAGCTGCTTGCAAGAGCAAGTTAGTTTTTTAACTATAACAGCACCAGCTGATGGCTAAATGTACGGCTGAAGGTTGTATAAACAATTGCACAAGCAACAGACTATTTCAGTCTCCATTTTTTTATACATCATTTTGATTTGAACCTATTAGTCTTCCGAATACACCAAATACATTCTATATGTCTGTAGGAGCCATTAAGTCTCAGTGAAAAACAGCACTTGCTGGAACTCTTGGCATGTCAAGGAATCTGCATTACCACTATTGTTCCACGCTGAGAGCTCCTATTATCAGTTCCGCTCTTAACTTCAACTGTAATCCACTTCTGGCTAGCTGCTTCAAAAGACATTTAAGACAGCCATATACTTTGAAAAAACACCTCTTAAACTTATGGCATCCAGGCAAGTTGAGTTCTTGTTTGTGTCTTCTTAATTTTTTACGTAAGTCCTCCTCCTTGATTTTTTCATGCAGAGACTACAGTTGCAGGAAAATTTGTATAAATAGTTCATATTCGTGAAACTTGTATTACTCTATTTGGGAAGGTTCTTTAAGCTACTGTTCAACACACTTCTAAGAAATCTGCTGGCACAGTAATAATCTTCACTAAGCATCTCTACAAATGCACTTTAAAAAATGAAATCAAGAGACTTTCATTTGCAGTTTTCAAGATCTCAAAGCATTTTTAACATAGCACAGTGGAATTTCCTGAACAAACCCCAGATAGAATCACAGAATCATTAGGGATCAGAAGAGACCTCGAAAGATCATCTAGTCCAATCCCACTGCCTTAGCAGGATCACCTAGACCAAGTCGCACATGAACACATTCAGGCAGGTTTTGAACATCTACACAACCCCCCTGGGCAGCCTGTTCCAATGCTCCATTACCCTCACTGGGAAGAATTTCCTTGTGATATTTATATGGAACCTCCTATGCTCCAACTTGCATCCATTGCCCCTTGTCCTATCACCAGATGATGTTGAGAAGAGCCTGCCTCCATCCTCCTGACACCCACCCCTCACAAATTTACTGGCATTAATGAGGTCACCCCTCAGCCTCCTCCAAGCTAGAGACCCAGCTCCCTCAGCCTTTCCTCATAAGGGAGCTGTTCTATTTCCTTCATCATTGTCTTCTATGAGTTCTGTGACTCAAACTGTCCCAGTCCTAGTGCTACTGTCTACTGCTGACTTACAGGAGCACTGTCCAGTAAAGATAAATTAAAGGAGAGAACAAAAAAGGAAATGATCATCTGTGTCTCAGGTGGGAGAAAAAATGACACTAATATTTTTTTTTAAATAATCTACTTCCACATCTAAATTTCAAAAGAAGTCTACAAGTGACAAGCAGGAAGTCAGTAAGAATCAAGAGCCAGGAACTGAACTCCTATCTGCTGAACTTAAATCTACTCCTTTCACCCCATTCTTTCTTTTATTCTTCAGAATGACTTTGATATTTGCAGCTCCAGGTCTACTTTAGAAACTAGAAATAATTTTAATTCTCAAACAGCTATCTGTCACACTCAATTAGATAAATGTATTCTAAAATCCAGAAAAAGAACTTACTCCACAGCTACAACCTCTTTTATCTGAACTATAATGGAGGAGTGGGGAGAAAAAAAAACTAACAGCATCAAAAATAACCCAAAACTCTTTAGTTACCAGTAGTGCTAATGGGCAAGCCATGCTAAGAACTAAACTTTTGCTGACATTTAGTGGTACAGTTGAAGTATCTAAGCCATCACAAGGCAATCCTAAAAGAACCCCAACCAAACTCACTCACTTGACAAAGACAACTATGACTATACACAGGGACACACACCCCACACCCCAGAATTGTGTAAGTCACATAAGAAAGTTTTTCTAACAAACTACAAACATGTATTCTCTGCATGTATAGTACATGTAATAGATACATGAAATAAGCACATTTCATCTTCCCTAAATAATGCACATCTAAATTATGTGTAAATAATGAAACAAAACAGGAATGAAAAGAGAAAAGTCTGACCTGCAATGAAAGAAACCTGGGGGACTGTCAGTCAAGTAGTTTTAGTTTTGCAAGCTAGGGACAGGGTAGCAAGAAAATACGTAATCTAAAACATAACTGAAAGTCCCTTCATGGAAAAGAGGTGCATGAATCTGTACAGAAAGAAAACAGCATGCAGGCTGATTCAGATATAAAGCAACATACCGAATGCTTCTACCTGGCATAGACATTGAAGAATTTTAAAACATTTGCCCAGTGTAGACTAGGATGTAATACCCATAAAAATGAATCTCAAAACTTACATCTGCTAGCAACAGAAGAGTACTTTCAAAATGTTTCAAGTATGAAGAACAGAATTTGGTAGGACAAAGACTAGGACTAATAAAGGTCACAGACCCTCAGGGAGATTGGCAGCACATTATGAAGGACAGTCTGAAGGGTAAGAATAACTAGAATGGAGTTAGCACTGAACAAATGCAATTTGGAAGAAACAATTAGAGTCTGGCACATGTCCCAAATCAATAAATGGAGGTAACTGTAAAACAGAGTACAATGGTGACGTAAAATAATCTAAAAAACAAGTTAGCACTGAACAACATAGTTGTTTCAGATGTGAGACAGCTTTAGAAATTCTACCCACAAAATACCGTGGCATACATTTCATTCTAGTATCATTCCCTGAATAAATCACACAGACCTAAAAGTGCTCCTCCATTTTTTGAGAAAAAGAGCAACCCACAACATGTTCTTAGACAAATAGAGTTTACAGGAAATGAACCCAGTAGAAATGTATGGAAAGACACTGCTAATGTGGAGATTACCTGGGCTGGCAGTCAACAAAAGTATTTCTGCATATATGAAATTAAATGGAGGCTGCATGGTTGATTTCTAGAGATATTAAACATTACTCTTTCTTGGGGGCTGCTGACATGAAGCTGGAAGACTACAGAAATGTAAAATCTTAACAGTAAAACAGGAACATGACTGAGTTGAACATACAATTCTCACAAACATCAAAGGCGTTAGAGCCATATTTTTAATACACCAGCAAGGTGAAGAACAAAAACCAGTACAAAACCTAAAAGCACAGCAGATATCAATATAGAATATACAGATATAACCATATACATCTTAAAAATGCCTACAGATCCTTGACTTCCCACTACTCTGAACCTCAGCATCTGGCACTTTTAATCCTCCTCCGTAACCCCTCCTTCCAGTTTTATGTTATCTCCCAGGTTCTCTGGTTCAGTTTCCTGTTCTATCTTTACTAAAGCTACTAGCAAATGTTAAAATCAGTTACATCTGGACTTCACTTGGTGAGAAACTTTCTTTCACAAGACAGACTTGGATACTTTGGTATTAAGAAGAAAAAACTTATTTCCACCCCTCATTTTAAACAGCTTAACCTAAAACATACTGTAAAAGAAAGTCAGCATTTAAGTGCAAGTTCATTGAAGGCCAAGAACTTTCCTGTGGGAAAGAAAAGCTTTATTATGAACCAATTCCCATTACATTAACTGTATACTGCTCCTCAACACAAAGTACAACATCCATCTCCTGTTAAGTGGTAAGTGAAATGTGCATTAATCAAGAAAGCATTAAAATCTGAAGTAAAATCTCAAAAATAAAAGAACACTATTAAGCTTAACCTGTATTTTTTCCTCCCCCAGCCTGTTAATAAGCCCATTCTTTGAATCCCCAGGAGATAACACCTTTCTCCTTTTATTCCTAAACACATGAAGGCACAGTTTTAAGGCAGACAGCGTGACCAGAAAGGAGAAGACAATGCCACCTTTTTTCCAGGGTGAGCAGAGTCCTTCAGTGAGGTGTCACATTCAGTAAGCACTCAGAGAAAAAGCTTCTTGAACTCTGAATAACTCATTAATTCATTTAACTTACTTAACTCCCACTCATGCTTTTAAGTTGTCCAAGGGCTACTTGGAGGCTTAAAGATTTCTTTTTGAAAATATAAAACACTAGAGCAACAATGGTTGCTAAGGCAGCATTGATTTGTCTATAACCTTCCTCAACATACTAACACTCAACTTCCTGCTATAGTCAAGCCCCCTTGAACAGGTCTAAAAGACCTAAAGGAAACCAAGACAGAGTTATAAGGAGAAAATGGAACTAAAAATGTTCTTCTCTCAAACTGATCACTCTGCTCAAATGGGAAGCTGCAAACAGGGGCAGGTTCATGGTCATCACTGCAAACAGCCATGGATGTCAGCAGGTTGTACAAAGAACAGCACAGCAGTCTTGTCAGGATAAAAGTCTGGTTATGATCTTCAATATATCTTGTTTTGTCAATGCATGCCCTCATAAATACACAGGACTTTAATTACCTGAGATGATCCACAAGTTTGAAGAGAGGACCAGTAGACAGAAAAACAGTGTGTTATGTAACTTATGTGGCTTGGGAAAGGATACCAAAAAATACTTCAACACAATAAAGCACAGCTCAAGAACATAGACATTCTAGAATGCTTAGTGTATACAAATCTCATTCACTCTTTTAAAAATTCCCATCTAAATCAAGACTTAATGTTGCACAGTTCTTGGTGAAAGATTCCTCTAGAATCTCACAAGCGATTGCTTAACAAAAAGCTAGAAGTATCAAGAAAAAGGCAATGCTGCATGCTGGAGGAACATTACTTGGCTGAACTAACCTTACAGGTCTTCCCCAAGACAAATGTTCAGATTGTGCCATCTAGGTCACATCTCCTAAAATACTAAACCAGAAATAAAGAGAAGCTTGCACATTACTACGTGGAGCCACAAGTGTAACTATGTAAACTCATGCCTTGATAAGAATATGGAACAAAAAAAGGCAGGGGGAGTAACAACTGAGTTACACAATTGTGTTTTACTTACTCCTGAACTGAACCAAATAAAAAGGTAAGCTAAGTTTCCATTATTCTTAGAAATCCAGGCAGAATGGAATAGTGAATCTTGTATTAATCAAATAACTAATGCTACATTTTTACATGTTAGAAGTCTCAGTTAACAGAAGCAGCAAGTATCTTCTTGAAGATAAAAGGCAGAGAATCGGTATCATGGCTAGAGGGGCCCCACTCACTAATTAAGGCAGTAAAATTCTATAACCCAGAAACAAAATGCTCACAACTTTATCCTCATATAGCCCAAATGCACAAACTTCTAGAATTCAGAATACATCTACCCTTTTGTTTAAGTTTAAACTGTATGCAGTAACTTGAATAAGCACATGCTTAAAAAAAAAATTCTGCTATATAAAAGTGTTTCAAATCACTTAAAGTTTCAGTTGTAAGGCTAATGCAAAGTTATTATATTTTGTAGATAATACTCCTTGGTAAATTATGTGGTTAAACTGAGTTTGTCAACATGCACTATTACCATTTTTATGTCTATTGCAAATATGAAAATAAAAAGGTTTAAGACATGGGGAACAATTCAAATATTTATGTAAATATTTCACCTTAGAAAGCACTTGGAGTCCTTCACTCTAGCTGTACCTAGTTTCAAAAACCACTCTGCTCTATTAATTTTAATTCTGCACGTTAATAATCTAAGTCTTCCATTAACACATATTATGAGACGCTGAACGTGCTGAATTCAGTCTCCACGTCAAGGTTACAAGCAACATGAACCACAACAAGGAACTAAATGTAAGCATAAAATCGTAAAAGAAAAAAAGAAGGATCTCATTCATCTTTATACCTTTAAACATTAAACTTCACCTTTGTAACGGACAGATCTGCTCTAGAAGACAAAATAATATTACACAAGCAAACGCAATAGCTACATTTGCAGAAGCAGGAACAAAAAGTTCTTGTGAAACAATTAATTGACACATAACTTTTATATCTGGTTTTGCTTCAAGTACCCAGATACATCTTCTCCAAGAACTTTTCCTAAAAAAATAAATAACAAAAAAAAATCACCATTCTACAGTGGAGTAATAGTAAAAGCAAATTGTGCTCTTTCTCCAAAACCACATCAGTAAAAGAATTAGTACAAGTGTATGTTCACATATTATTTGCAAGTGCACATTTCCAGATACATGAAGATTTATTTTTTTTAGTAACAATAAAATTCAAAATAAAGATAGGAAGCTCAGGTTTGTTTTGAGCAAATACATGCAAATGAGTGCAGTACCACATAAAATAGTCTATTTGCCACTTAGCTGACAATTCAGTACACACTTCTATGCTTGCTTATTTTTAGATACCAAGTATTTCCCTTGGGATAAGTCCATAAACCCTCTACTACCAGCATCTGGAGAGTACACTTACTATCCTTAAGCCCTTTATTTCCCTCCCGCCAAAGATTTCTCTCTCCACTCGTCTAACTGTAAGATGAACTTTGAAGTCTTTTTGAACATCTATTTAAAAATATAAAGGGTGGAAACAGAAAACACCATCTTTATGTTGTGTGCTACACACAAAAGATGGAAAGAAGAAACGTAAAAAATATAATGTTTAAAGGAATGGAAAACTATTTTAAGAATCAGTAATGGTATGTTGGGCTTTGAAAATATAAATTATCCCAGGGCCAAAATAGGATTTCAATTTGACTCTGCAGTAATGAGTTCATTTACATGTGTCTTATAAAATTGTATGTACCACAACTTCAAGTGAAATTTACTCCCAATAGACTTTTAAAAAAACCCCAACAATTAATTTTCTTATCTCAAAATAAATACTTAGTGTGGTCCATCATAAGTTATTCATTCCTTGCACTTAAGATTGAAAATTCAGAACAACATTTTGAGTGTCGTTTGTTAATCAGGTTGTGACAGATCAAAGTATTTTCTGTCCTGTTTTGACTTTCAAAAATGATCATGATAAAGAAAAAAAAGCTGGTTCCACAAAACAACCACCCATCCCATTCAGAACATCTACAAATCCAAGCATCACTGGGGGGTGATTGGGATTTTTTGTTTTCACTGAACATCACTGTGAACTTGGCCTCATTATATGCATCATAACTTCATATCCAAATAGCAAATCCTCTCCAAACTGACAAGACTCATGCCCAAATCACAGGTTTGTGACATTTTCAAGTATGCAAAGTTTCATACAGTGCCTACTCTGTGAGTACATAGAGACACGCGGCAAAGCTGGACACAAGGCAACTCAACCAACAAGGTTTATAAGCAGTTTCTACAAGCAGAAAAATGAAATGTTTTAGAAAGCAAATATAGACTTGTTATTAAAAAAAAAAACAAACAAAACAACACTAAAAATTTGAGCCTAGTCCTAAAAACTCATGTTCCTTGCTTCATAACCAAAATCAAATTTGAAACAATAAAGTATGTCAGCAACCATGCAGCTTTAGTCAAGCATAGCTGCCTTTTACTGCCTCTTATGTGCCATCTCAAGGCAGAAAGGACTGGCTGGTCCCTCTGGAGATGCTCCCAGTCACACAGTGCATCAGCTTTTCCCCGCTTCTGAATGCAAACGGAGCCAAGGACAATTAGTCAACTCAATGGGCTAAGTTATGTGCCTAGAAAGAACACATTAGAGTTTTGATCAAAGCCCATGACATGATAGATGAGAGCACCAAAACAGCCATATGGCAAAATAAGAGCAATGACAGGACAAACATAGTTACTGTCTTGTACCAAGACCATGTTAAGTAATCAAGACATCTTACTACTTTAAGCCAGATGTGCAGGGAAAGAAAAGAAAAAACAATACAAGATCCTCATTAAACAAACACTCCTAAATTACTGGGTATGGCAGAGACACAGCCAGCTCTGCTTAAAAAGAAAAAAACAACCAGACACACATATTTATGTCTGGACTACCAAAAGCCTAATTTTACCTCCTGTCTTCCAAAACAGTTAGAAAGTAGTACTGTTTAGACAGCTTATCCTAAAACTCTGACAATTTCCACTATCATAATGCAATTATAGATTGGTTTACAAAAAAAACATTGTGTAGAACTATAAAAGTTAACGATTTTGCATTTAATGAAATGCTTCAGCTCCAGTCTTGTAAAGATTTACGCAAGTACTCAATCTGATGCAGGTGAGGCACTCTGCTATAAAAGAGACAGTAACAGCTGGGATAAAGCAACATTCATTTGAAGTAGACAGTTGTTTTAATATACAGAGGGGGGTCTCATTTGTGTTTAACACCACTGTTAGGCATGGAACACATTAACTCCTATGTTAAATAAAATAAACACCAATCCACAGGAATGTTTTGTTCATTTTTACTTTCAGGTTCTCTGTCACTGATATGCTTGATTCTGATATTCCAAGTATAAAGGAGTCAGATGTTTCTCAGCCCAGTTTCTCATTATTTAGTCCAAAATCCACACAACAGTGTAGTAGAAAGTAAGAACCATAGGAAAAAAAAGGGGGAGCAACAAAAAACAGCACACCTTTTGCTACAACTTGTGTTTTTATTTACACTTTCAAGGTCAGGCTGTAACATGTTCTGCCTTCTATATCATAGTCAACGTAATATCTTCTAAAAAAAGATTTGCTATTCATAAATTACTATCTTTAACAACCACTTGAGCAATCATACCTTCAGAAGCTCCATGTGCTGCCTGTAAGCTATAGCATGAATTAGGCTATTTTTCCTACTTAATTTTATAAAGAAAAAAGTGTCATCTTTCACAGTATCACAGTATCACAGTAATGATGAGGCTGGAAAAGACCTTAAAGATCATCCAGTGCAACCTAAAACCAACCAAATAAACCTAAACATCTGACATCTAGATCATGCCTTGCAGCACTTCATCCAGTCTAACCTTAAACACCTCCAGAGACAGTGACCCAACCACCTCTGTTCTGGCCGTGGTTGTTATAACCAAAATGCACAACCCGACACTTAGACTTGTTGAAACTCATCCTATTTAGAGTCTGCCCATCTCTCCAGTCTGCCCAAGTCCCTATGCAGGGCCCTCCTACCCTCCAACAAATCGACACGGGCTCCAAGCTTGGTGTCATCCACAAATTTGCTCATGATGGATTCCAACCCATCATCAAAATCATCAATGAAGATGTGAGGACCAGACCTAACACTGACCCTTGGGGGACACCACTAGTAATGGGTCGCCAACTAGATGCATCACCATTTACCACCGCTCTCTGGGCTCATCCATCCAACCAGTTCCTGACCCAGCATAGAATATTCCTGTCAAAGCCCCTTGCTGCCATCTTCGCCAGGAGTAGATCATGGGAGACCGTGTCGAATGCCTTACTGAAATCTAGGTAAACCACGACAAGCAGATACCCGACTTGCAGCTAAGCCACCTAAGGCCTGTGATACATACCCAGTTCTTCTCTGAAACATTTAGGGAAGAACACAAAAGAACTACTGTCCATCAAACAAAATCATCAAAAAACAGGAATTGCCAAGAAAAACTTGCATAATGTGCATTTCAAACCATGAAAGGACATGTAAATTTATCAACAAAACCTAAAGGAAATTTTCAACAGCATATAACATCCTAGGATTTGAGGGGGTATTTTTGTGGTCTAATGGGTAACACCTCAATGTTCAAAAAAACAGAAGACTGTATTCATAGAATCATTAGGG
>VZRI01009111.1:267930-395719 GCA_013397515.1 Upupa epops | reverse complement strand
ACCATTTCATGATCACTACAGCTTCACATCACTCACCAGCATCTCTTAGTTGGTAAGGACAAGGTCCAGGACAGTACTTATTCTTGTACGTTCCTCTATCCCTGGGATGGAAAAGATATTTTTCAACACACTCCAGGAAACTCCTGGAGTGTTGGTACCAAGCTGTGTTGTGTACCAGAGATATCTGGGTGATTGAAATCCCCCATGAGAACCTGGGCTTGTGAACTTGAAGCTTCTCTTAGCTGTAAATAAAGGGCCTCATCCTCCAGGTCTTTCTGCGCAGCTGGCCTGTAGCAACACCACTGGGATCTCCCTTTTCCCTGGTTTTCTTCTGATCCTCACCCATAAACTCTCTGCTAGTTGTTCCCTCCCAAGGCTGAGCTCAATGCATTCAAGTTGTACATTGATGTAGAGGGCANAGCTCCATGCATTCCAGTTGGTCTTTGATGTAGAGGGCAACATCCCCTCCCTTTCTCCCTTCCCTGTCTTTCCTAAAGAGTCTGTACTCTTTTATTCCTACATTCCAGTCATGAGAACCATCCCACCACGTTTCAGTGATACCAATGACATCATAACCCTGCAGGCAACCATAGACCTGCAGCTCTTCCCGCTTGCTCCCCATGCTCTGTGCATTAGTATAAATGCATTCAAGACTGGCCCCTATGGAAGCTGGTTGAGTGACTGGAGTTCCATTGTCCTCTACATCAGGTGTTTTACTCCTGGCCTGTGGTTTATTTCCAGACCCAGGATATCTATTGGTATAATTGGCCATGGCCAAAGACATCCTTTCCCTTTTCTGATAGATGTGCCTCCGTCAGCCCCTAGTGTTCATTGACAGTGGCTGAATGTAAGCCAGCAGTGTGCCTAGGTGGCCAAGAAGGCTAAGAGCATCCTGGTCTGCAGGACCAAGGAGGTGATACTGCCCCTATACTCAGCCATGGTGTGGCTGCACTTCCAGTACTGGGGGCAGTTTTGAGCACTGCAGTGCAGGAAGGATATGGAGGGCCTGGGGAGATGGCAGAGAGTGGCAACTGGGCTGGTTAGGGGTCTGAAGAACAGGTCTGATAGAGAGAGGCTAAGGAAGCTGGGGCTGTTCAGGCTGGAAAAGAGAAAGCTGAAGGGAGACCTCACTGCTCTCTACAACTACCTGAAGAAAGGTTGGAATGGGGTGGGTGTTTGCATCTTCTCCCTAGGGACTAGCAATAGGACAAGAGGAAATGGGGTGAAGTTGTGCCAGGGGAGGTTCAGAACAAAGGCACCAAGACATTTTACGTCACTCTCCTACCACACATCAGAGAGAAACCCCACACAGGACACAGAAAACATGAAGTTTCATCACACTGCCCCTACACTGGACCGAGATGAAATGCCCAGAATGTCCATTATTGCCAGCTCATGCTTCTCTCTGAAATCACGGTGGTCATCCAACTTAGGCCTCCATTCTCTTAAAACTTCACAGTTCAGAATTCTCTCTGTCTCTCCGGTTGAACGCCGATGAATCAGTAGACCTTGATGGTTGGTCCTGTTCATAAATTTTCTTCAGAAGCCATGACGTTCTCTCTCAGCAACAGTGACACAGCATAGTCCAAGATGGAGAGAAGCCAAGAGGAAAACAAAAGTCATCAGGGGGGAAGCAGAGGGAGCAGATAATTTTCAACTTTTCAAACCCAAACTTTTCAACACACAAAATAAACTTAACAGCTTCTGCTCAGCTTTTAAAGCAGAACACCCTACATGGACTGTGTGGCTTTGGAGGTGGAGGTCCAACAGATGCAAAGCAGCATCCCAAAGTGTGCTTGCTGTAGCCAGTTTTTCATGTTGATGTTTAGAACTTGAGAAATATGTGCTATGAAAACCAGTGTTCTTTTATGGAGGTAAGACAGTAGGGAATTGTACTTCTTTAAAGATGGTCTGATACCTCCGTGACTTTCCTGCATTCACTGGCATATGCTGTGCAAACCCAAGAATCTGTGTATAGGAAAATTGGTATCAGATCACAAGCACAAACATCGGTTTCTATT
Organism: Upupa epops; assembly: GCA_013397515.1. Lineage (NCBI taxonomy): Eukaryota > Metazoa > Chordata > Aves > Bucerotiformes > Upupidae > Upupa > Upupa epops. Next base: position 393,698 of record VZRI01009111.1, on the reverse strand, counting down.
CTGAGTAAACGGTCTGCATTTACCTGGGAAACATCATAGAATTCAGAAGAATCCTGGTTGGAAAAGACCTCCGAGATCACCGAGTCCAACCATCCCCACACCAACAAAACCCCTAAATTCTTGGTTGATCAAAACCCGTAAAATAACCCCCTCTGTCACAAAGCACCATGGCTACATGGTTCTTCAATACCTCCAGGGATGGTGACACAACCACCTCCCTGGGAAGGCTGTTCCAGTACCTCACCACTCTTTCTGTAAAGAATTTCTTCCTAAGATCCAATCTAAACCTCCCCTGCCTCAGCTTAAGACCATTTCCCTGGGTTCTGTCATTAGTAACCAAGGAGAAGAGGCCAACACCCACCTCTCTACAACCTCCCTTTGGGTAGTTGTAGAGGGTAATGAGGTCCCCCCTCAGCCATTCTCCAAACTAACCCTACCCAGCTCCCTCAGCCTCTCCTCAATACGACTTGTTCTCTAAACCCCTCACAAGCTTGGTAGCTCTGCTCTGGACCCATTTCAGTATCGCCATGTCTTTTCTATAATGAGGGACACGGACCTGAACACAGTACTCAACTGAGACCTCACAAGAGCTGAGTACAAGGGCACAAGAATTTCCCAATCTGCATCCCTGTAATGGAAAAAATGCAGATCTGTTACAGAGAAATCGCTTTAGCCAGAGGAGGAGGGTACTCTTGAGTTGTATTCTTTGCTTATGTGTTATTATCCCTTGACAACAGGCTGGGGTTTAGAGAACCAATGGCAATCTAAACCATCAGAAACAAGACTTGCTGATCTAGAGAGCTAGAAATGTGACCTTGCTCTTCAAAACCTCTGACTGTCAGTGGGTTTCTGTAATGCTTCAGCTTATCTGTGCATTTTATGCAGAAAAGTTTGAAGTTTGGCTTTAAAAAGTTGAAAAGGAAAGTGGCTGCCCCCCACACCCTTTTCTCTTCTTCCCCCGTGGTGACTTCCACTTGCGTCTCTCTCCACCTTGAACTTTCAGAGCTGAGTTGGCTTGCCGCTGAGATAAAATGTTTGTCAAGTGTTTGCGTGGATTGCTCCTCAGTGTGAAGAAAATGTGTGGCGAGTGGAAGGACTCACCTGAGAGAGACCTTTGAGATTTCTGAACTTAACAAGGACGTGGCTGAATTTAATGAGGACTTTGCTGACCCCTCTGTAGAGAGAGAGGCAGGATCTGTCCACAGTGGACATTTGGAACATTTTCTGTTTCAGTAACTGTAAGAGCACATGATGGCTCTCCATGTGTCTGTACCTGTATCTTGTGGTGTTGGTTTCTACTGGTGGGGGGAGTGAATTGGATAGAATTAAAATGTCTGGAGGACTTTCTTTCTAAGTTGTAATTCACCTTCAGAACATAAGGGGTTGGGTCTGACCCTTTAGTTGGGAGCTCTTGGTTGAAATAGGGTTGGTACCCTGTTATCCAAGAGGTACTAGTTAGAGACCTGCTGATCCATTTGGATCCCCACAGGTCCATGGGACCGGATGGGATTCACCCCAGAGTGGTGAGAGAGCTGGCAGATGAGCTTGCTGAACTGCTCTCCATAATTTAACAGAAGTTGAGGATCACAGGTGAGGTTCTGGATGACTGGAAGTTGGTGAATGTGACCCCCATACACAAGAAGGGTCGGAAGGATGATCCAGGTAACTATAGTCCTGTTAGCCTCACCTCAGTTCTGAGCAAAGTTATGGAATGGTCAGTGCAGAGCGCTATCATGCAACAACTGCCCCATCCCTGGAGCTCTTCAGGGGGAGGCTGGACAAGGCTCTGGGCAACCTGTTCTAGCTGTGGCTGTCCCTGCTCCCTGCAAGGGCATTGTACTGAATGTCCTTTGGAGGTCCCTTCCAGCCCAGGCAACTCTATGATTCTATGATACCTGAGTTTGTAGTTTCCTCCCATACAATGTGAGGCAGTCTGAGCTGCAGCAGCCTGCTTTATCACATCACAAGCACTGTGTTTGTGAAAGGGCTGTGTCATGCTGCATTCCCTATGTGTACTAATTCTCAAGGAGAAACACCATTTGGAATAATTAACCATAATTAGCAGCAAAGCAGGAAAGAGGTCAAAACACTCATTGTTTTCTCTCACATCATCCACTCCTATTTATGGTGCAGTCAGAATAAAAGTTGCTGGTTTAGAATGTGTTGCTGGTTTTGTACTTTGGCTCCAGCAGCAAAAGGCATCAGAATGCCACTGTGACAGCTGAACTGGTGCAGGGATTTTTCTTCCCCTGAAAAAAAACGTCCCCCTTTAAGCACCCAGGGCACAGCTCTTTCATCATCCCTTAGGAAGTCTGTCTAGATGTATTTACCCTATTAAGGGAGTAGGTCATTTGGGTCTTTTTTAGTTCCTTACCGGTATTTTCCCATCAGTGCTGGTGATACATATCAGCACCACAGAGTGAATACTGATCTGCAAGTAGAATTTGAGGCCAGTANACATTTCTTATATATATATATTCTTATATATATATATCTGGTTTACTATAACCAGGACCAGTTCATCTTAGGATTTTTCCTGGGCCACATGATCTCCCTGAACATGCCTGATTGCCCTAGGGACCAGTATTAGCCAGCCATGGACACTCGTATCTGCTAAAATCACTGATAGAGATTCCTTAGAAATGAATGGGAAAATAAAGGAGTAAGCCATGACAGGATTTTGTCCATGACCTCCAGATGTGCACTGATGCTATAAAGCTGGAAGTAATAAACAGAATGATTTTTCCTCAAGGCTTGACTCCAATAACTGATAAAAAATCAGAGGGGAAAAGGTCTGATGACCTGTGTGCTGAGGAGCTGGGGAAAAGCTTATGATTGATTTGACCTTGGATACATCAGGAAATCAGGCTGAATACAAGATGAGTACAACAGCATGCTCTCTGCTGGTCTCTCCTGGAGACGAGAATGAACAGGTGGAAGGCAACACAAGTAGGAAAGTGATTCTCCCTCTGTACTGGGAACTGGTGAGACATCACCTTGAGTACTGGGGTCAGGTGTGGGCACCTCAGCTCAAGAAGAACATTGAGGGGCTTGAAAGGACAACAAGATTGGTGAAGGATCTTGAGAGCAGACCTTGTGAAGAGTGGCTGAGGGACCTGGGGTTGGCTAAGGGTGGCTAAGGGGAGCCCTTATTGCTGTTTGCAACTGCTTGAAAGGAGGGTGCAGAGAGGTGGGGGGTTGGTCTCTTCTCACAAGTGATAGGATAAGAGGAAAGGGTTTCAAGTTTCACCAAGGGAAGTTTAGGTTGGACATTAGGAAAAACTTCTTCATCAAAAGGGACATAAGGCCTTGAAACAGGCTGCTCAGGGAGGTGGTTCAGTTGCCATTCCTGGATGTTCTTAAAAGTCATGGAGATATGGAGGAACAATGTATAGCAGTGGGCTTGGTAGAGTCAAGCTGATGGTTGGACTTGAACTTAAAATTCTTCTCCAACCTAAGGAATTCTATGTTTCTATGAAATTAAGACGAAGGTGTTTTGTTATTAATTGGTTAAAGCACTCTGAAAGCATTAAATCAAGTTGTTTCTCATTAAAGGACAAAAGGTTAAACAAATGTAAATAAATCAACAAAATTCTTTGTATTCTTGAAAAGTTAAGGAAAATACATCTTAACCTTTTGCTCCCTCCCTCCTTTGTATAAATAAAGACTAATCACTCCTAATGTAAAAGAATTATCCCTGACCTTATAAACTTTGATTTAGCCATCATTTCTATGATCTGCACCAGGTGCTGTAAGTACAACTTTGGATAACTTCAACGCATAGGTTTTTGAATGCAAAGATGTCCTGGCTACTAAACCTCAGGAGGGACTACTGCTGGGACGTATCACAAGCTATTGAATCAAACCCAGGAATCAAACTGTGAATTGCTCTGTAGGTAACTGCAAATCACATAAGGAAAGGGAAATATTGTTGAAAGGCCTCAATTTGCAACAGGCATGCTAGAAATTGCATTTAAACCAGACTTTCTACAACTGACAGCAAATTTAACCTCTGTAATTTTTTAACATAGTCAAATTCAGAAAAATAAGTTTTAGAAGTGACAGCGTTCCAGAAAGGAAGGGAAAAATGTAAATAGTAAAAGGTAGAGAGCCCACCAAACTAACATCATACGCTTGGATAGCATAGCCTTGGGGAGAGCATTTCAATGCCCATGAGCCCAAACAATGTAAGGTCTAAATTAGAGCTTCTGGAAGAGAGCTGATTGCAGTGAACCTAAAGAGCGTGTCTCAGTGTACATGAATGCCACATGATAGGTTTGGCAGGGAGATTTTTCATAAGAAATACTGATCTTTAAAGCTATTATAGGTGACAAGAGAATCCCTCTTGGTCCCATCTGTCTTTTCCAGCTAGCTTATGGTATTTTTATTTGGGTTTCCCCTCATGGAAATTCCAAGGTGAGATTTCTGAAATGCATACCAATTGCCAGGGTTGAGGCAATCCCATGCATAAGTATAGAGTAGAGGAGAAAGGATTGGGGACAGCTCTGAGGAGGAATTATGTGGAGGAGTGGAGCGGGAGTTTACCAGGAGCCCAGAAAGCCAACCATGTCCTGGGCTGAAGCAAAAGAAGCAGTGACAATCTGTTGAGGGAGGAGATTCTCCCCCTCTTCTCTCCCTCAGTGAGTCCCCACCTGGACTACTGTGTCCAGTTCTGGAGTCCCCAGCATAAGAAGGACAGAGAGCTCCTGGAATGGGACCAGAGGAGAGCAGCTTCAATGACCAGAAGACTGGAGCATCTCCCCTGTGAGGACAGGCTGAGCAAGTTGGGGTTGTTCAGCCTGGAGAAAAAGAGGCTCCCAGGTGATCTTAGAGCAGCTTTCCAATATCTGAAGGGAACTACAAGAAAGCTGTGTAGGGCTTTTGACACAGATGCATTGCTAGAGGACAAGAGGAAAGGGTTACCGACTTGAAGAGGGAAGATAGAGGTTGGACACAAGGAAACAATTCTTTCCTGTGAAGGTGCAGAGATGCTGCAACAGATTGCCCAAGAAAGTTGTGTCTGTGCGTTCCCTGGCAGTGTTGAAGGCCAGGCTGGATGGGGCCCTGAGTAACCTGATCTAGTGAAGGTGCCTGTGCAGGGGGATTCAAACTGGATGACCTTTGAGGTCCTTTCCAAGCCTGGCCTCCATGATTCAGTTCCCATTACATGAATACCATGAATACATGTTTACGTACAATTCTGTATGTCTTACACATGCTGCAAATATATATCATGAAATCTTTAACAAGTAAGCATCTAATTAGGAGGGGTTTATCCAGTTTCCTTTCTCAGATCAAGCCAAGCTATCAGAAAACTGTGTGAGGCTGGAGGAAGTAATGTACTTGTCATCTCCGAATATTTTCTCTCCTTGTGTCCTTGGTCCATTCTCTGAGTTACTGGAACTGCTGAGGACAAGATTTTAGACAGGAAAATGTGGAAATGAGCTTTGGAATAGCTGAGTGCTCTATACTGAAGAGCAGACATGAGCTGGAATGCCATTATTCAAAGTGCTTGCAACCTCCTTATAAATTCCTTCAGTGATTTTTTTCCCCCCCATTACTACAGAAGAGTGATTGTTTATTGCTGCTGCCCTCCATCCCAAAGTGCTGCATCATTCTGGAGTGCTCTGCTGAAGGGATGCTTCCCCAGCATCTGAATCACTGTGTTTTAATGAACTCACATGTATGCATGCTCTTCTTTTTTTCCTGAAAATTCCTTGCACGTTAATGTTTCTGAGGTAGCTTCTAGAAGGTGATTAAAGTAGACAGTTCAAAGCATCAAATACAGCCAACAGGGCAAGAGAGATTAACAGAATTTATGTGAAAAGCATGAAGCCAGCTTTATGGTTATTTTATTTTCCCTTAGCAGCCGGTGTGCCCTTGACTAGACGTGTTCTGTCCATCTAGCTCCAATTCTTATACGTGCTGCTCCAGAGGGTTTTGTTGAAGATAGAGGCTTCAGCTACATGAGTCAGCAGTGTGAAGTAATGTACTTGTCATCCCTCAGGAATATCGCCGCTTACACTCTGATACGACTTGGCTCGTCAGCTCAAATCTTGGGGTTTTTTGTGATTTTAAACCCTCGTAATGTTGTCATTTACAGGGCTCCATTATGGTTCATAACAGTGTGACTCTTGCTTCTTAGATAAACAGTTTGTTCTTGCAGTGAGCCATTTTATTTGGCATGTTTTATTTATTGTCTTTAAACATGTTAGTCTGAGAAAATTATGAATGCATATTTCAAAGTTCTTATTTGAATCACAGTGGGCATCTCAATGGCAAATGCTCCCACAGAGCCCATTCAGTGAAGAATTAATCCCAATTGCTGCTGTACCCTACAAAGGTCATTGTGTGACCATGTTCTGAAATCACACCTTTTCGAAGCCTCCTCATATGGGAAATAATCCTGTTCTGATATAAACTTGAATTCATTTTCAGCACCTCCTTATACCCATCAGAGTATGTGCATGGACCTGAGGTTCTTCAGCAGGAGGGGCTTTGAACACTGGAACAGGTTGCCCAGGGAGGCAGTTGAGGTCCCATCTCTGGAGATCTTTAAGAGGAGGCTGGACAAGACTCTGAGCAACCTGGTCTAGTTGAGGATATGCCTGCTTCCTGCAGAGGTGTTGGGCTGGATGGCCTTGGTAAGTCCTGGGCCATTCTATGATTCTAGGAAATCAGTGGTTGGTGTAGAACTTTGCACCATGGGAATTTGGGGGATTTGCAGTGCTGTTCTCAGCTTGGTGTGGCCTTCAGCCACTTACCTGCCTCTACTTTGTTTTGAAGGCCCTTCAAAACAAAGGTTCAGGTCAGATCTTAGGAAAAACCTTCCCAGAAAGAGTGCAGAGGCCTTGGAACAGGCTGCCCAGGTAGGAGATGGAGGCAGTGTCCCTGGAGAGGTAGAACAAATGGGCAGACAGGGTGTGTGAGGAGATGGTTTAGTGGTTGAGGATAGTAGGGCAGAGGGATTTGACTTTCTTGAAGGTCTTTTCTAACCCTGGTGATCCAATGACTCTGTGATGTTATGATCTAACATCACCTTTCTGTGCAGGAGAGAACATGTGTGGCATTGCTTGGGCTTTTCAAAAATCACTTGTGTTATCTCTATCTTGAAGACCACTTAGGACTTCAGAGGCAAAGCAGGTTTTCATTATTGATATGAGAGCAATATATTTGAATAAAAATCAAGGATATTGCTTATTTTGTATCATCTTGCATCTAAAAGTTGTACACTTTTCTAAGAAGCTGTAGAGGCCACATTTGCAAGCTATCTTGTGAAGACAAGTTCTTCGCTTGCTTCAACTAACAGTGAAAGGGTTTCTCTGAACCATTTGCTGTTTGTGATGATGTAAAGCTGTAAGTGTTCCAGTAGGAGTAGTGATGAGTGTGCATTCTGATTACCAAAGCACTATTTTTGGGTCAGTACTAAGACCTTTGATATTCGAGATTCTTCAGTGTGAAATATGGTTGCAAAGCTGCACAGTTCCTCTTGTGGTGGTGTGCTCTGGCAGGGGGGTTGGACTAGATGATCCATCGAGGTTCCTTCCAACCCTTAACTTTTTGTGTTTCCTTAGGCAAACCTGTCTGTCATTAAGAAGGAAGTTGCAGAGTAAACCCAACTATATCCTTTATATAGAGGCTTTGGGGCAACCAAAAGTCACGGTGAATGACTACTAATCCCTGAATTGTAGCTGTCAATGTGTTTGATTATGAACAGTGGTGTGTGTGTGGTAAAGATTTAGGGGGTTTTGTTGTCATTCTTTTACCCAGCGTTGTTCTTACTAGCCCCATTGCTTTGTTTCCCTATTATCTTGTCTGTAGCTCTCACTATTTGGACATCTGCAGGACATTTGACCACTTCTTTCTTCCCCCTCCTGCCACTCACAGGTGCTGGCACCATTTCTGAAATGGTTATTGCAGCCGCATCCATGGTAACGGGCGGATTAAAATCTGTATCAGCTGTAAAAGAGTACTTTAGGAAGGAGGTTTACTGCCAAGTATTAACCAGCAAAGTTAAGCTCAAAATATCTGCTTTCAGAAACAGCATTTTCAAAACATGCTGCTACTGCACTGCCTGATGGAGAATTCATCCGCTTCGCTTGTTGGGTATCACAGGCTGCTGACAGTGTAAGGGATTTATACTACACTCTACAGTGGTAAAATGGTGTTCCTGTTTTATGTGTTTAGTTTTCTCTAACCAGAAGTTTATGGGAGGGGAACCATTGATCACTTTCCTTTATTTCAAATTTATGGCTTTTAACTGTCTTCACCGTGAAGCTGTGTATCTCAGCTCTGTGTGTTGTGACATAGAGGACTTGCGTGGCTTCATTTATTTAATCTCAAACACTTTTGCAAGAAATGCACCTCCAAATATTCAGCAACTGTAATTCTCCAGGAAAGTGGGCCAGTACAGGTTGGGGCCTGACCTGTTGGACAGCAGTGAAGGAGAAAGGGACCTGGGGGTCCCAGTGGGCAGCAGGATGCTGTGCGATGTATGCGATATGTCCTTAACTAGTTCCTTCTCAATCCCTGGGACTTTGTAAGTTTTCTTAGTGCCACAGTAGATAGAGGTCTCAAAATATGATGAAACTATGATGCATGCAGCATTTTCTTTTTAGATTTTCTTGATTGGCCTTTTTTCTTTAGGTCTTTTGATACCACAGTGCCCTTGCCAGTGAGATGGCACACACTCGTTTTAAATCTCTCCAACTTAAAAAGGTATCAGAGGCTGAGCTGATGCCATCTCCAGTGGCTGATTACATATCCTGCTGGTGGATGACTGTCAGGAGTGACACAACAAACTCTTGGTGGGACAGATAGAATCTACCAATCGGTTCTGCTGTAATTAATGTAGAATTTACAGAAGCAAATCCTGACTGTCAGCAATCTATGTGTTCAGTAAATCACGCCAAAGCCTCCTTATCAATAACACTCAGTGTTGGAAGGGGCAGCGTTAATTTGTTCAATGGTGTAGAAATTATCACAGAACTTAAAAACCTGGTGTAAAATCAATACAGCTAATTACAAATTAATAGATTTCTAAGTGTGAAGAAGCAGCTAATAGTGGAGATGGGTCCTTGAACGAGCACCCCAGTTCTGGTGTCAGGGGTGGGAGCTTCCTACTGTTTTAGGTGACATCTTCAAGTGTAAACACACTTGTTTTCCTTTTCTCAGCTGGTTCCACTGCTGCCATAACCATTAACTCATGGAGTAACTATAATCACAAAGGCATCCGACATGCAAGGAAACTAACAGAGCAGCACTGTGGTCACAGCTTATCTCCATCTTACAGACATATTTGGTGAGTTCACCACAGCTAGTGCAGAAACAAATCCCTTTCAGTTGAGTCTAATGAGGCACAGTAGAAGCGTATGGCTGCAGTATTGACTGAGAGTTTATAGATACAGATTCCTGAGCATCCTGCTAGACAGAAAAGCCCTTATGTTGGTTTCCTTGTGTGGGGGGCATAGCACCAAGGCCTCTGTGTGTGGAGGCCGAGACTGATTTGGACTGAAGAGCAGGAGAATTATAGTCTGACCTCAGGATACTTTAGATTTTATTTCAAATCAAATCTACATGGGTGCTGACAGGTTTAGCTGTGTTACAGACAGCAGAGCAGGAGCCATTCTTAGGCAAGAAAAGCTCTCCTGCTAATTGCCCACATGTTTTTTTGTTCTGGACTAAACCAGATGAGTTTGTGTTTATGCAATAGGTGTAGTTGCCTGGGATTTAGCTTTATCATAGAACCAAGAATGGCCTGGATTTTTAATGGCTGGAGTGTTTTTAGTTCTTCATGAGTTTTCTCAGTTTGAAGAATCTGTAGTACTTAGGAAAAAAGCTTCACGAAACATAAGATTAGTTATAAAATGGTTGGTTTTAATATGATGAAAATCACCTCACAGCATTATAGAATCATAGAATGGCCCTAGGTCCAAAGAGGTCTCCGAAGGACATCCAGTCCAAGCCCTCTGCTGGAAGCTGGGACAGCCTCAACTAGATTAGGTTGCCCAGCCTCCCCTTGAAGATTTCCGGGGATGGGGCCCTAACTCCCTCCTTGGGCAACCTGTGCAGGTGTTCAGTGCCCCTGAAGGTCTTGAGCCCCTTCTGCTCACAACCTTCTTCCTCACATCCCATTTCAATCTGCCCTTCTGTAATGGGAAACCATTGCCCCTCATCCTATCACTCCAGGCCTTCGTCAACAGACACTCTGTAGCCTTCTTGTAGCTCCCTTCAGGGACTGAAAGGTGGCTATCAAGTCCCACCAGAGAGAGCCTTCTCTGAACAGCCCCTCAGCCTGTCCTCATAGCAGGGGATCTCCAGCCCCCTGATCACTTTCATGGCCTCCTCTGGACCTGCTCCACCAACTCCATGTCCTTCCTGCACTGAGGGCTCACTCCAGTGCTTTCTTTAAGAATTAAGTAAAAGACAGCATTCATCTAGCACACTGAGCTCTGTTTTTCTAAAACCTCCGTTTGATTAAGCTCAGAGACTTGAAGCTGAAGTGAGTTTGAAGGAAGGTTAACTTTTACACGTAAGTTTTTCCGATCTGGGATTTCAAGGTGTCCTCATCTTCCTCTGAGACTGTTAGCTTGGCAGGGAGCCATCCATACCAAGGGCTTATCTTGCAGCACAGCTTCTCCCCTCTGGCTACAGCCACACGGGTTTGTATTAGCAAATCTGATGGTAGCACCTTCAGTACTGTTTGGGGCTTGGTTTGCAGGGGTTTTTGAAGAACAGAATCACAAATAAGAAGATGATACAAGGTCTCATAAACAGTAGTGCATTAGGTGCATGCAGTAATAGGACTCTTGATGTAGGAGTCATAAAGAGTGAATGTCAGGAGGATAGAGCCAGGCTCTGCTCAGGGGTGTCCACTGACAGGACAAGGGGCAGTGAGTGCAGCTGGAGCCCAGGAGGTGCCGCATAAACAAAAGGAAAAGCTTTTTCCCTGTGAGGGTGACAGAGCCCCAGCACAGGCTGCCCAGAGAGGCTGTGGAGGCTTCTGCTCTGGAGACTTTCAAACCCTGCCTGGACACAGCTCTGTGTGACCTGATCTAGGGAATCCTGCCCTGGCAGGGAGGTTGGACTGGATGATCTCTAGAGGTTCCTTCCAACCCCTGACTTTCTGTGATTCTGTGTAACAGTTTGGAGAGAGGACAGAATCTTAACTCAGCTTCATAATGAGCTAAAATGTGCAGGACGTAGAATCTCTTGCTTTTTTGCTTTTCCAAATTTTCTTCTATGATTACAAGTGAAAAATATAGAATTTTTCTAACAGCGAGGTGACTTGGAAGGGGGAAGCACAGCTTGCTGTGTAGCACTGCCCAGGAGAAGCAGTAACAGCAGAATTGTGAGGTAATTCCTAACTATACTGGGTGCAACCCCATCATTCAGACAGCCACTCTTTCCAGGATTGCTACTTAAGAATTTAGCAACTTGTAGTGCTTCTACACATTTGCTAAATATGTAGAACATATGTAGAACAGCTGTTGTTCTGTGTTTCTAACTGTCCAGTAGCTATAATACAGTGACAGAAATAAGAGGAAACTTTGAAACCAAACTCAACCTGTGCATGATATCCCAAACCTTTGGTGTTTGGTCATAGTCTGGACTCAATGATCTCACAGGTCTTTTCCAGCCTCAGTAATTCTGTGGTCCTGCCATGTCAGATGTATCAGGAAGATGAATTTTCTTTCTCAAATCCAACCACTTGGGTTTGGATACAGAACACGGTCAAGCAATGTGTTAAGGACTAACATGCAGGCATTCAGACCCTGGAGTGGACTTGCCCAGGAGAGTGGTGGGAGTCCCCATCCCTGGAGGTGTTTAAGGACAGACTGGCTGTGGCCCTTAGCGCCCCGGTCTGGCCGCTGTGGTGTTGTTAGGTTATGGGCTGGGCTGGATGAGCTCAGAGGGCTTTTCTAGCCTCAATAAATCTGTAATTAAGTGAAAGGCTGAAGGGACATCTATGTCTGGGAAGGATTTAGTTTAGTTAAAGCTTATATGCGTTTTAGGAAAAAGTGAGTTTTGAAATGAGATATCTGTTTATAGACAGAGAGTTTTTTTTATACCACCTTGTATCCCACCTCTCCTGTCACTCTTGGAAAAAAAGAAGGGGTTAATAGGTAAAATCTCCGGAATGGTGAGGGGGAGCTCAGACTGTCTGGATCAAAGTGGCACATCATCTTGATAGATCTATGGTGAAAGGGACTCTCTTGTTACACAGCCTTGTGTTAACTAGATGACACCTCCAAAGTAATAGAAATTTTATTGCTGTGTTAGAAAAAAAGAAAGCTGTGCTTGAAATGTACGTTGTTAGAGCAAACAAAATGTGTACAACCTATTTAAAATCTTCTGAGAAGCAGAGGTTTATTATGTAGTCAGCTATACCCTGTAGAGAATGCTTTGTTTCCCTGTAACAGGCTTTCAGAGTCCCTGATTTAAATGCACAACATCATGGTTTAAATGATTCAAAAACATGTCCTGCAATGGCAATTGTAGAAAAGGAGCAGTGCAGTTCAAAGGTGGAATCAGATGTAAAAGATAGGCTCTGTTCTCTTCCCTTTCCCCTCACCCTAACCGCTCTTGTAAATGTCCTCACACACTCAGCATTTGAGGGGGTTGAACAGTGGCATATCCCCAAACCAGCCCATCTTGACAGCACATGCAGGTAATTAGGAGGGTTTTCAGTGCCTACCTGTAGTGGAGACAATGTTTTTACACTGCCTCCTTTCAGATTGCAAGGAATTTGCCTTTATTAGCACAATTTCTGTTCTCAAAGATAATGACTTATGTAGGACTTCTGATCTGACAGTCCTCTGTTTCTTAAGAGCTGGTTTATGTGCCCTGGCACAAATAGTCTGCCAATTGTATAGCTGTTGGCTTTACAGCAATGTGTGAATGTGGCTTGTGGAATGTGGCTCTGGGTTGAGGCAGCTGAACCCCATCACCCATCCAGAATGGATTAAGCTGTCTCAGCTGTGCCTGGACTCAGTGACCCTGTAGTGTTGCCCAGTCAGAAGGGTTCATCGTGACACAGCTCCACAGGGAGTGGATAGCTGAGCTGGGGGCTGGTCCCCAGACCGGTGAACTGTCCGGACCAGCCATTCATCCATCCCTGCTGGGCAGCGTTTGTCTCCCCACCTCAATTCTCCTTGTTGCCCTGAGTTGCATATCCCTTTCCCAATACTCTGCATTTCTGCACTGTTTTGGACAGGGGGCTGTATTAGCAACGATATCTACTGATTAAATGTAGGTACTGGTTGTCCTACCCTCGCAGGCTACTGTAGTTTCTTATTCCCTTCAAAGCATCTCTTACCTTTTATTCTTTGTGTCAGTGGGAAGAAGAGAAAACCAAACTGAAATAGAACTTCTTTCCTTCCCTCCCTTAAATGTCAAATGTGCCACACAGATCGCATGGTGTATTATTTTCACTCTCTTTTTTGTTTTCTTTTAGGTAAGTGGAAGCTTTCTCTTCATGACTTGGGGATTCATTTGACTGCTGTGGTAAGTGATCTTCTTCACATGAGTAGAGGGACCAGCTCTGTCCAAAATTAGCACTTTAAATCAGCTTTGCAAGTGGCTGGTTTTTAGAAGGCTGTGTATACATGTGTGTATATATACGATTTTCCTATGAGAGTTGCTCGCATTTGGGAATACAATCCATGTGTCCTGTACAGAGCAGCTCAGCTATGCAGCATGCAGGTGTCCTCACTCTTTTTATTCATGGAACTGGGGTTTAGCTTGCTGTGTTGTTTGCCCTTGCAGTGCATAAGCTTGTTAGCTGAAGTGGTTTCTCTGTGTTTTGGCTACTTGTCCCCCAAACTTCATGTGTTTCAGTAAGAATTGTTGTTTTCCTCGCCTCTTTGGTAATGTACAGCTTTATAGTAGCACAGTTCTGATGTTACTGGCTTGGACTTGCAGCTGCCTGCACCTTTTTAACTACAAATTATGCATTGTTTGTGTGTCTGAAAGGAAAATGAATCAAACACCTAGCTGTGAGGTCTTTCAGAATAAAAATGCTCAGGTTTGCTGGTTTTCACTTACTGTTCCTGATTGACTGTAGCTGGGTGAAACAGAAGAACAGAGTGTTTTTTAGGAGTTTGATTTTTAGATGGTAAAGAGGGTACTTTTTATATAGAACTTTCAGATTCCACATACATTTTGCCTAAGCAGGTGACTGATGAGTTGAGGCAGCAAGCTGCAGGAGAGAGCGACTTCCTTTTGTGTTTGTGGTGTTGCTCTGGGAATAGCAAGAGGAGTGTAATCCTGTTGAAAGGACTGTGATCTTACATTCTAGCATGATCTACTCAGTTGTGGTTTTGAAATACAATTTCATGGGCTTTTTTGGAAGGGCTTGGGGCAGTTGGAACTGTAAATCTTGATGCTGTGTGTTTTTCATTTGTATTGGATTAAAGAATGTGTTGTTTATGGTGCTATGTTAAGCGTATCCCCTGTGCTTGGCCTTCACCACCATTTGTCAATGCTGGTTTTGGATATTATTTTCACTCTCTATGTTGAGGTGAAGAAGGTTATGTTGGTGTGTAGAATGGCTCTACAAGTAGGTTTTTTCTTTCAGTATATATTTTAAAGATGTTTTCCATTTGAGCACCATGACATTAAGTGCAAATCACCATTTACCCAGATGAGATTGATTTATTTGCATGGTGATTATGTCTCATTGCTTTATCGAAAACATAATGACAGTGATACTTAGCTTAGTTTGTAAATTATCAGTTATGGAAGTGATGGAACTGTAAGATGTCCTGCTTGAGAACAACCATACAAAGGTCTGGTCCAGTCTGTCTGGATTGGATTGGCTATTTCCTGTAGAAAAATATTGGATAGTTAAGACTGTGTTTGTGAAGTTCGGGTTCTATGCAAGGCACTTGTGAATTACCGGGGTGATACCCAGGTGCCCATCTTGGAGCCTGTTTTGGGGGTTCTATTCTTGCTTAAGCAGAACATTTGCTCAATACTATGCCAAGATCAAAGTGTACGAGAGAGAGGTAGGTAGGTGGACAGGCAGGCAGGCAGAAAGATATTTTAAAGGCTATAGATTATTGCAAGTGTTGAGCTAGACCTGAAGTGAAGGAGCAGCTAGTACAGCAGACAATCTCAACACACATAGGATTATGTGAATACAGATACAAGAACTTTTTCTTTAAATATGTTGTTTGGTGATTGAAACGTCTTCCAATGCTTTTAAGTAACTTGAAAAAAATTAAAAATCAAGTAGAAAACCCCAAACCTTTTTATAACATGTCATGTTAAGTAGATCGTATTCGAATTATTTGTTAATTTACTTCTTTTAGATAGGATTCCGTGACCAAATCAAGTGTTCCTTCTTGTTTCACAAGTTTTGAATTCAGAATGGGAAACTACTTGTCCTTTCCACCCACTTTGTGCACTGAATGCTTGCTAGACCATGTGATTTTTGTAGGTCTTCCCAAAAACTCTAGACCCTGGGTTGTTTGTCCAGGATATTTTCTGCCATGTTTAGCAAAAGCCTGAGAGTCAGCAAAAGCTCTCCTTGTTCCTCTTGCCTTTCCTCACTCCAGCTGTAGCTGCGAGCCCCATGATGCAATGTTGATGCTCCTTTCCTTGATTATTTTAATCCTGAGTTTTCCTGATTTCCAGCTCAGCTTTCACTGTGTTGAATTCTGCAGCTGGCTGAACCCCTCTTGGCCTTGTGATACCCAAGAGCTTTCAGGGTGAAAAAGGGCTTTAAAACCTGCCTGGACATGTTCCTGCATGAATTGGTCTAGGGTGATCCTGCTGTGGCAGGGGGATTGGACTGGATGATCTTTCAAGGACCCTTTCAGTCTATAATGCTCTGTGATTCTGTGAAAAAGATTAAGTTTCTTTTCCAAAGAGACAGCTATAAAGATTCAAAGCAAATACAAGCTAGAAACCCAAGCTCCCCTTGCAAACACAAATAATATTTTATTGCCTGATGTAGGAAAACCTAGGCGGAAGAACATTTTGTGCCAAAGTTGAATAACCAGGCTTATGGAGACTGTCTTCCCTTTTGTTGTCACCCCTTTAGTTGGGTGTTCATTGTGTGGTTAGAAAAACCAATAATTATCTTGCCAGTGATACCCATCATAAAGGGGAAGGAAGCCATGTGCCTAAGTAGCATCCTAAACAATCTGATTATGAGTTGCCCGTGGGTTGTCAGTGCTTGAGCGTGTAGCCATATCCACATCGGTCCCAGTTACACATTGCTTAGCTTTTATATGTCATCTCCTTGTTGGGTAGAAGCACTTAGAGGTGACTTCCTAGCAAACAAATAGGAGATTTTTCCTCTTCGATGTACTGCAGACAGCATGTTTTTCTGTAGACGTTACATTGAGGTCCATGCCCCATGCTGTTTCCAACCCTGCTGTACTTTTCTTTTCCATTAAAGAAGCAGGACCAGAAAGATGGAAAAATCAAAAGATGGGAAGGTGAGGAAGGTCAGGTTTTGTGCTTGCATAGGCTTTGTTCATAGTTGTGCTTTGAACCCTTTTAAGAGTGACAAGGGCACACAAATCTAATGATATTTGAAGAGCTACCTCAAACGAGTGTCAGGGCAAAACTGTACACAATCCAACAGCGCTGCCTCCTGTTGCAAGGGGTGCCAGTGGACCTATATGCCTGCTTTTCTTTGTGTTTGATTTGAGCACGCTGGGTCTCAAAACATGAAAGAAATCTGCAGTTAACAATTGGTTATGGTTTTATTTCAAACTCCTTACCCACAGCGATCCTTACTGGTACTCAACGTCATTGCATGTGATGCTGTACTTCAGGAATCTTCAAAGCATTAGGAAGTGAACTTGGAATTAATCCAGATATGAAACAAATGAATTTTCCAATTCATTTTTCAGCACCTGATTCAAAATCTCTATGGAGAAACCTTTAGAAAAGAGTATTGCAGGAACTGTGAAAAATAAGTCTTGAATCTCTTGCATGTATCGAACATTTCGGTGAGTCTGGCTTCCCAGGCTTCCTCGGCCATCATTATTTTAAGTTCTAAAGGTTTTCAGTGAGCTTTTTCCAATCACATGCTACAGTTTTACTGACACAATTGAGTTTTGCTTTCAGAAATCTAGTAAATTTTATTTAAAACCTTTAGCTCCCGGCTTCTATTGCCGTGTTACTCTCTTGCACTAATG
Organism: Upupa epops; assembly: GCA_013397515.1. Lineage (NCBI taxonomy): Eukaryota > Metazoa > Chordata > Aves > Bucerotiformes > Upupidae > Upupa > Upupa epops. Next base: position 376,542 of record VZRI01009111.1, on the reverse strand, counting down.
GCTAAGTCAAGCGGACAGTAAAGACATGGAAACAACGAAGGAGACAGCTGTGTCTTTCGCTGCTGCTCAGAGGAGACTCTGAATGTAAAATCATGCTATCAAAAACCTACAAATGCCAAAACCTCTTATGTCTCACAGTAACAGTTAAAGCAGTTCGCCCTGGGTTTGGTGTTCTCAACAATTAGTGGAGACCTGTGAAGAAATCTGGGGGAAAGCATTTCCAAATGGCTCAGTAGGTTAACTCTGCCTGGCTAATGCAATGACTGAGAGAAAGAATAATGGGATGATGACCTTTTAGGACTGGAGAGTTTGGGAAGGTTTAGTGGCAGTGTGTTGTGGTGGTGTTTGTTTTGGGCTTTCTTTTATCACTTCCTAACTTTCTCAAACTATTTTTTCTATTCTGATTTTTTTTTTGTGTGTGTATTTATCAACAAATTTGCCTTTGTGAATTTGTTGATTCTCAAAGTGCTTTTAGAAGCTCGTGTCATAATTCACTGCATTTCAAGATTTCACATGCAGAACCAAGCGAATATAAACTTTGGCCTTATGATAACACAAGGTGCAAAAAAACCAACCCCAAATCTCTCCCTGCCTTGTCTTTGGAACAGATGTGAAATATGCAATGACAGATTGCTTCTAATGAATTTACTTCCACTGCATTAATCTGTAAAGTAACACCTAACCTTGCTTTTCATGATGGTACTATCGAGATTTTTTCCGAAGCAGCCTCATTTCTACTGTGGGCTGGTTCTCTGCCAAAGAAACTTCAGACTCTGCTGAGAAAAACACCAGTGTCTTTCACAGAACTCCACTGCTAAAATAATCATCACAGAATCACTGAGGCTAGAAAAGACATCTAAGATCATCCAGACCAGCCTATGATCTAACATCACCACATCGGCCAGAGCAAGGCACTAAGGGCCACAGCCAGGCTGTCCTTAAACACCTCCAGAGATGGGGACTCTGCTGCTGCCCCGGGCAGTCCATTGCAGGGTCTGATCACTTGCGTATGGGTGTAAACATGCAGTAACAAAGCAGGTTTATAATACAAATCTAGCTAGGTTATGCTTTCCAATGGGTTGTTTTGACCATCAGAACCACATTGCTGTCCCAATTTTGTGCACAGGCATTATGTATCACGTTGTGGTCTCTCGTAGTCCATGACCTCACCTTTACCTTACAGTGGTTTTGGTGGGATTAATCTGAACCACGTTCCCTACAGCAAAAAAGCACATTAGCTGCATTAATTCAGAAGTCCAGTCTGGAGGAACTGTGGTCAAAAGGCTTCCCATTGTGCCTTTGAGTCTATTAAATTTAAGTCATAAGCTTGAAGCTACAGCTTTGTTTTTCAGTCTTTTTTTTTTTAAATTTTGAATGTGAGGGGGGGAATTTGTGTGGAGGTAAACAGTGTAGTCCCAGCAGACACACAGAAGCCTCCATAGCAGGATTTGTTTCTTTATGCTAGAGTGAGTAGAACCACCACGGGCAGCAATAATACTGTGCTTGTGTGCGATAGGGTTTCAGATGACTTGTTTTACTTGGCTTGCTCAATGTCCCGTGTAGAAACCTGGCGTGCAGTTAACTTAGAGGTGATACATGGGCTTGGTAAATCACAGCTCTCTGATTTCACTGAGATCCCACGGAGAGCACTTAGCTCAATGTTTACCTGTCCCTGTTTATGCCGCTCAAAGCAGGACATTAAGTGCCTTCTAGGTTACACGGCGTGGCCGGCCGCTTAATGAAGCCTAGAAACAACCTTGGTATTTTGCTGCTTTTTCCATCAGCTAGTGGGGACAAACTGGAAATCAAATTATCTGGTGTGGCACATAAAAAATGAATGTTTAACAGGGCCAGTGCGGGGTCCTACACTTTGGCCACAATAACCACCAGCAGGGCTCCAGACTGGGGGATGAGTGGCTGCAGAGAGGCCTGGCAGAGGGGGACCTGGCAGTACTGGTTGACCACTGGCTGACCAAGAGCCAGCAGGGTGCCCAGGTGGCACAAAAGGCCAATGGCATCCTGGCTTGTATCAGGAATAGCATGGCCAGCAGGACTGGGGACGTAATACTCTCCCTGTACTGGGCACCGGTGAGGTCTCCCCTGGAGTACTGGGGGCAGTTCTGGACCCCTCACTTCAAGAAAGAGGTTGAGGTGCTGGAGCAGGTCCAGAGGGGCAACAAGACTGGGGAAGGGACTGGAGGGAAAGTCATATGATGAGAGGCCGAGGGAGCTGGGGTTGTTTAGCCTGGAGAAGAGGAGACTCGGGGGGAATTTATCACACTGTTACTCCCTGAAGGGAGGGTGTAGACAGGTGGGGATGGGCTCTTCTCCCAGGCAACCAGCATCAGGATGAGAGGGCAGGGCCTAAAGCTGCCTAGGGTGTTAAGAAATCCTTCCTCATGGAAAGAGTGATCAGACCTAGGAGTGGACTGTCCAGGGCAGTGGTGGGGTCCCCATCCCTGGAGGAGTTGAAGGACAGCCTGGCTGTGGCCCTTTAGTGCCCTGGTCTGGCTGATGTGGTGATGTTACGTCCTGGGCGGGGCTAGGTGAGCTCAGAGGGCTTTTCTAGCTTCAGTGATTGTGTGATTCTGTGAAAGAATCATGGTATTGTTTATGGAGCAGAATAACTACAGGGTATTTAATCACTATTAATGTGCAAAACGAACAGTCATATCATAAATAGTATTGATTGATGAATTTCACTACCATGAAAAATTTTTTGAACCAAAGTGGAATTTATCAACTGCAACTGAAATCTATATTTTAAAACATTATTTATGAAATCTTTCAGTGCAACATTCATTTTTTTATGATTATTATTTGAATGAGTGCTTTCCTAATTACGTAAAATCTGTTTTCCTTAGGATTTGCCAGACAGGAAAGAGTGAAATGCTATTTTATAGCTTGTTAGTAATGGCTCACTGTATTTTTTGTTTTTAATTTTATACTTTAAATTATATTTTCTATTTTATTTATTTTATTGTATTTTTTTGTTTTAAATTTTTTGTTGTTTTAAATTTTTTTATTATACTTAAGTATTTTTATTCCTAATTATTTATTCTTTCATTTTTATTCCAAATTTTTCAATATATTTTACCAGCTGCAATGATGCCTCTCGCCTATTCAGAATTTAATTATTCCTCTACGGAAAAGACACGGGGAGAAACCTGTAAATACCCATAACACCAGAACAGAACGATGGCAGAAGTGCTGACAACAAATAGCTTTAATCTTTATTTACAAATGTAATTAAGAAGCGAGAAAGGTAACCTTAAAAGAAAAGTGTGGGGGAGAGTCTCATGCGTAGAGAAATCTGCTCTTCCATTCCTGCACTTGCAGCGCTCATTTGCATTATTATTTCCCGAAGTTCCTGCAACTGTTAAATTATGCAAATCGAGTTACCATAACATTCAGTGCCCAAATGTTTTATTTAATAGCAGTCATTAATTTATTTCTCTAATCAAATCCACTAGGAAATCGTTTTAAATGTATCATTTTGTTCTAAATAGGTCCCAGCTCAATGAAAAACCTGTTGGGCCTTATAATCACGGGGTTTTTTCAACACGCTCAGCAGTGATCTCCCCTTCGTCCCCCTCCATTTACCCAGTAATGCCGCATGATACGAGAATCAAACAAACAGCCTAATTAAACGTGGTCAGATCATTTATAATGAGGTAAATATCTGCTATTATTAATGTTCCTGCTCAAAGCTGAGCACTGTGAGGAAGGAAGGGGTTGAAGCAGACCTGAGAGAACTAGGGTAGCATCTCTGAGGGATGGTGGAGGCAATGGTAATGACACTGAAGAAGAAGGGGGAAAAAACTGGTAGAATTCTCAGGCAGCTCCAGGTCTGTGATTTCTTGATGTTTGAAACAGAATATAAGGACATTGTGAATACTGCAGTGATGTACTGGATCTAGCTGGGATGGAGCTGACCTTCCCTATGCCTTCATTCCTAGTGCTGCGTGTGTGGTGCTAGCTGCAAGGGGATTGCTAACACCCCAGTGTTCTGGCTGCTGCTGCTGAGCAGGGCTTGCACAGCACCAAGGCTGGGGGAGGGTTCCTTTCATAGCACTCTTCCCAACAGCAGGCTGAGGGACACGACAGGCTGGCTAACGCAGACTGACCAAAGGGATGTTCCAGGCCATATGGCATCATTCCAGATATAAAAGTGAGGGCAAAGAAGAAAGGGAGGGGTGTTTTGTCCTCTGGAGTAACTGCTATCAGGCCCCACTGCCTAGAACAGCAGGTGAACACCTTCTGCTGATGGGCAGTAGAGAGCAATCGTTGTTTGCCTGTGCTTCCATGTGCAGCTCTCACTTCTGCTTTATTTCACCAGTTATTGTCTTGACCTGCTGGCCTCTTTTTATCCTACCCCTCCCTAGAAGAGCAGCTTTGGTGGGCACCTGGTCTCCAGCCATGGTCAACCACCACAAATGAGTTTCTGGATCCCCCCAGGAAAGTGATTTTCAGCAAAGAATAGGCAGGAGAATTCCCTGTTGATTTCTCTTTCGTGTGTATTTCAAATGTGCTATTTACAGAGGGATATTTTGAGAGATGGGATTTGGCTTCCCATGAGCATGGGAAGGAGGCTGTTTATGGAGTCAGAGCTGCCCTTGACATGGGGGTGGGGAATCTAATGTAAAGGTTCTGTGATCCAAAAATGCTACTCAACCCTTCTTTTTTTTTTTGTAATAGGAAGCTGTTACATTTGCTATCTTGAACTTTAGATATAAAATATAAAACCTTATATGCTGGATAATTTTCACTAAACTCTAAACCTGCACACCCCCTGCCCTCCATCCCAGTAGTCTTGAGCAACTGTGGCAGGAAATTAAATGTAGTGCAGCACTGGAGATGACAATCACTTCCCCTCCTGGATCTGTGTCGTTGTTACCTCGTTCCATCACAGAGAAGTTGTAGCAACTTGTTAGAAAATGTGAGCGAAATATTTTATGTGGGACAAATAAGGTTAACTTTGTCCCACTTAAGCCACAGGGAGCAGAATGCTTTGTTGTCTCTGTGAGCACACAAATGAGATTCTTGTCTTACTGAAAAATAGGACTGTTCTGGGTTAATTGCTGGAAATAACTAATTATCCCAACACCTCCAATAACAGAAACACCACTGCTTCAGCTATCTTTCTTCATAGAAATCATAGTCTGTAGTCTGCAGCACATTCACCAGAAGGCAAGGTGACTCTTATTGCATGATTCTTCTTACTCAGCTTTGTGAGATGCTGGTATGATTGCTACTCTGCTGAAATTAGATGGAGCTACAGTTCTGATGGCACTGAATTGCCTCAAACATATCTGTGTCTATCTTAGTGACAACTTACAGGTCCTCAGGCACATTAAGTGATGTAAAAAATAAGGTACATGGTCATCACCTTATATTTTCCCATCTTTCCTCGATCCCTTAACAGTCTGATTCCTTCCATGTGCATCCTTCATTCTCAGCATCTCTTCTGGAAGTGATGCTGTAGGAAGCAGATGTTTACACCAGGTGAAAGGCACCTGGTCTCCCTGTGCTTCCTCCCTCCCCAGCCCCTCATCTGTGGGTAGGCTTCAGGAAGATTGGCAACAAAGAAGAACATTCCTGGCTTTGATATCTAAAAAGTGATATAATTGTTTATAGGGTGGGGTTTTTTAATATATTGACTTATTGAGGATTTTTTTCATGCACTCTCAAGAAGTCACTTGGAGCTTGCAACCTCAGTTCACTTGGACTCTGTGTGTGTCAAGTATCAGGGCTTACTGGACATTAGAATAAATTTTAGAGGTTTCTAATTTCTAAATTTCTTAGATTTTTAAAGCTAGGAGGCTCTCAATACTGAATAGTGTTTATTTTCATGCTCAAAACAGACTTTTTTAACAATTATTTTCTGAATTAATAGAATTCAAACCAAGAAGAGTACAAGGAGAAAAGGTAGATCAATATTAACCCAAATAATGCCATTTGCCCTTGACTGATCTCTCCATACCTAGATGTTATATTGTGACAACTAAATATTCAATTCCTTCACCACTAAAACACAGCAATAAAAGCAATAAACATAGGCAGCCAACAAAACTGCTGACTGTCTCCTTTCTTTCCCTTCCTCTTGACTTTGTTCTTGGCAGCTTTCCCGTCTACAATTATATATTCCTGCATTCCCAAGATGTAAGACTTTGCTGAATCTCAATGACAAGGAAAACTCTCAGCAGGTTTATTCCGTAGCGATCTGACCTTTCCTCTGTCAACCTGTTTACTTACAAACAGTGCTGCATCTTAGATTCAACCTACAGCTCACTGAAAAGACAAAAAGCAGTGCTTCCAAGCCTTCCTCACTGCTCCTGGGCTCTGTCATTGCTGCTGCAGAACAACCATTTGGAAGATTGAAGTCAATGTTTCTTTTATTAAGAGCTCTGGTTGTTCCACTTTAAAAGCTGAGCAGAATCAGTCAGTCTAATTTGTGTGCTTTCTGCAGAGAAGTTTAAAGTTTGGGTTTAAAAAGTTCACAAGTGTCTGCACCCTTCTGCCCTCTTTTCCCTCCTTGGTGACTTCTGATTTCTTCTTTGCTTCTCTCCATCTTGGACTGTTAGGAACTGCGTTGCTGCCACTGGGAGAGCTCTTTATACTGACAAATACCAACAGAAATTCAGCAGCTAGAATGAATATCTATCTTTTTTTGTTACAAGTTGTGTTGAAACTGTATGTCCTCTATAGTCAAGGAAAGAAGATATCTGTTTGCTGAGGTTCTTGTGTTCTGCCTTCTAAGGATCATAAACCCCTCAAACATTATTGTACCTTCCCAGTAACCCTCAAAAGAAGGCCAAGCACAGAAACAGCACAGCCGCTTGGTGTCAGGTGTGTGTTGTGTAATGTGCTCAAAACAATTTAGGCTCTGAGTCAACGATGATTATTTTTATTCAACTACATCACTGCTGTTAACAGGTTACAGAATCACATAATGGCTCAGGTTGGAAGGGACCTCAAAGATCATCTTATCCAACCTCCTTGCAGTGAGCAGGGATGCCTCTTGACTAGACCTAGTGGATCAAAGTCTCATCCACCCTGGCCTTGAACATCTCCAGAAAGGGGGCAGCCACTACCTCTCTGGGTAACCTATTCCAGTCTTGCCACCCTCATACTAAAGTATTACTTCCTAAGTTCTAACCTAAACCTGTTCTGCAGTTTAAAGCCAGTTCCCCTTGTCCTGTCACTCTTGTAAAAGGTCCCTCTCCAGCCTTCCTGCAGTTTCTTTTCAGATAATGGAAGGCCACTATCAGGTCACCCCAAAGCCTTCTCTATTCTGAACCAGCCCAGCTCCCTCAGCCTATTCTTGTAGCAAAGGTGCTCCATCCCCTGGCTCATCCTCATGGCCCTCCTCTGGACTAGTTCCAACGCACCTGTGTCCCTCCTATGGTGGGGACACCAGAAGTGGACACAGCATTCAAGATGGGATCTCACAAGGGCAGAGTAGAGAGGAAAATTCTTGATGCATCCCGGGGTACAGTTGGCTGAGCACACTGTCAGTTCACATTGAGCTTTTTGTTGATTAACACCCCGAAGTCGTCCTCTTCAGGGCTACTCTCAAGCCATTCTGTATCCAGTCTGTATTTGTAGCTTGGGTTGTCCCAACCCAGGGTGCGTGACCTTTCACTTGGACTTGTTGAACCTAATGCAGTTCACACTGGCCCATTGCTCAGGCCTGGCAAGGTCCCTCTGGACAGCCTCCCTTCCGTCAAGTGAGTCCTCCACCCCACACAGCTTGGTGTCCTCAACAATAACCCTTCCTGAGGGTGCAGTTGGTGCCATTGTCTGTGTCACTGACAAACCTGATGAACAGCACTGGACCCAGAACAGATCCCCAAGGAACTCCACTTGCCAGATACCACCAGATAGCTGGTAACAAAACTCCCCTCAATGTGATGTCTTTGCTCACCAGATGTGTATCACTGGAAATGAAGTTCTATTTACAGGTCACGAGGAAACATGACAAAATGATCCTTGGTTTGCTTGGTTCCTGCAAATTGAGGTGAGAGCTGGCTTAATTGTCTCTCAGATGTTTATTTACATTTGCTGATCACCCATTTTGAAAACCACTGGAATCTGTAGCCAAAAAACCCCTATACTCGATCAGAAAAAGATCTGTCCATCGTTGACACAGACAATGTTTTGTTTAAGTGTGCTAATGCACACTGGTGTAAGAAATGAGGTACTGTGATGCTGTTGCACATGGAACTGTACGGCTCTTCTCCTAAGAAGTAGGTGTGTGCTTTAAGGTGCTCTGGGTACTCGCTACACTAGAAATCCCCAAAGCGACCTGAGAACCTGTTATACAGTGCAGAATTGTAAACAGCAGCGGATCCTAAAATTCGCAGGGATGACTTCTTATGGTGGGCTGGTAGCCACAGTAGCAGGATCCTAATTTCCACGTGTTTTGCTGTGTTGTGCCTCTGGCACTTTGGACTATGATGAAGTGGAAGGCTACTGGTATTTTTTGTCTCCTGTGTGGTCAAGCTGGCAGCTGTAGTGTCAAATATCTGCTAATCATAGGATCACGGAGCAGTTTGAGTTGGAAGAGACCTTCAAGATCATCAACTTGTACCTTTTTCCTAACCCTGTCAGCACCACTAAACTCTGTCCCCCAACATAACATCTACCCTGCTCCTCAACACCTCCAGGGATGAGGACTCCTCCCAGGACAGGCTGTTCTAGTGCCTGACAACCCCTTCAGGAAAGAAATTCCCCCTAACATAAATATCTGCCTCACTGAAACATTTGTTTCACTGTGCAGCATAAACTTTCCCATCAGCTCTTCCCCATCTTCCCTAAAGGAAAGCAGTTGGTCACATAGCAGCAGACTGGACTGTACTCATCCTCCCTCCTTTTGGGGTAAGAAAAGTTAAAAGGAGTGAAGCTTGAAGCAACAAAACTGGTGATACTGAGTGTAATGGTTTAGGGAGAGGGTCTAAATTGTTCTGGGTTGGTGCCTGTAATTCTAGCACAACAACCAGCTCTCACCGAGAGGTCAACAGGTAATGAAGCAACTTTGCTAAAAAGACAGCAGTTTATTGAACCCATCACCAAGAAGGAAAGCAAAAATCCCTGAATAAGTAAAAGAATCAAAAAGGTAAACCAGAAACTTTACACACACTCTGAGAGAAATGGGAGACAGCTAACACATTGGGTTTTGGCCTTAGATGAGAGCTCTGGGACAAGAGAGTGTACACCAACACTCATGACTACAAAGCTACCACACATACACACACTTGCATCCCACTTTTGAAAGAGAAAGGGGTGAGGGTGGTGGTGGCAGGAATTCAGCACAAAATATACATTTGGTGCTTGTGGAAAAGTTCCTTTTCCAATCCTCATACAGACATCAGCACTCTGTGATGTCTCTGGCACACTTCTAGCTCCCAGTGGCTCGCAGCTCTTCTTTGTTGTGGCTATAGCAGCGTGAAACAAAGAGGATACAACAGAATTCCAGACTCTCCCTGTTTGTCAAAGGCTTAGGAGATCAGTACTCTTTCTCACCCTTAGAAGAGACTTCTCTCAATCACTCAGTGTCAGAGTATACAGGATCTTTGCCAATCTGGAGGAGATAAAGCCAACTTGGCACTGGTCACTTGGGGCCACACTTGTTACGACGAATAGGCTTTTTGAGGTCTCGTCCAAGGACTTTCTACAGGCCCTATGCAGAGCGTTTCTTTCTTCTCCCCTATGGTCAGGCACCAAGGATGGTAGAGGGATAAGAGCTCACCTCTGTCTGGCATCTTCAAAAGTGATCAAGCTGTGGAGGAGTTGCCCCTACTTCAGCCCACTGCGAAGAACTGGAATGAGCTGGTGCTGGCTTTCTGCATCTGATCCCTCAGCAAAAGAGGGGAGGGCCGCAGGTATATCCCCACCAAAGGGGGTCTGCAGGTGCAGACAGCAATTTATCTCTTCAGCCTCCTGCCAAAAAGCTGAGGCAAACTGGTGCTGGCCACAGTCTCAAAGGTTCGGTCTCTCTGAGTTTGAGCTCCCACGCAAAAGAGGGCCATGGCTACCCCTGCAGAAGAGCTGCAGCCAGGCTTAGGCTCTTTTGCATTCCACCCTTCGGTGGCAGGGTGTTGATTGCCACTGCTCCCTCCCACCCTTGTAGAGCTCCCCTCTCTTGTAGAGGAGCTCTCTGTCTCTCAAGACATACCGGAGGAGAAGCAGGAGAAAGGCAGAGGTGGAAAAAAAGACTATCAAGAAAGACGAAGAAGCAGGAAGTACCATCCCTTTCATAGACTTTGTCCACCAACCACCTGTAGAGTCCAGACACTGACGCCAGAGGTCTGCTAGGAAAGCTACCTCCAGCTTCAAAATAAAATGCTTTTTTGGCATAAAAGCACCACAACTAATACTTGAAAGTTTGGTGATTTTCAAACCTTGACAGTGAGTAAAAATTAGTTGGAAAGATGAGATTGCTTTTCACTTCAAAGGCTGGTGAAATTTGTTTTGTGAGGTCTCTCTTAAGATTTTTGCACAAGATAATGACTTCATCAATCCTTGTCTTGTTTTCTAATATTTTGGGCTGGGGTATTCATGATGCTTTGGTGTCTTTAGGAAAGTATGCTGGATAAATTAAGTCAAATACATTACTTATTGAAAGCAATCATGCACTCAGTGTCTCTAAGTATAAGACTTCAATTTTGAAGCCCTCTGCCTTCGTGTTTAGAGTTGAGAGGGATGTTTAGAATTTGGAGCAATGTTTAGACATGGGAGCTGTGTCAGAACGAGCAGTATTTGGACATCAGAGTGGTGTTTGGACTTTGGAGCAGTGTAAGAGTGGTGTTTGGACTTCAAAGTGATGTTTACTATTCAGAGTGATGTTTACAATTTCGAGGGGTGTTTGGAATTCAGAGTAATGTTTGGAATTCAGAGCTGTGTCAGATTGGTGTTTGGGATTCGGAGCAGCATTTAGATTTTGGAATACTGTTCAGAATTTGGAGTAAAGTTATAAGGAATGATGTAAGATTCTATAGCAGAATAATCCATTGTAGGGCTGATAACGTCAAGTTGTAACTTGATATAAAAATACAGAGAAGTTTTGTAAATGTGTAAAAATAATTTGCTTGAGAGCAGTAATACATTGTCAGCACGCTCAAATGTGTTTGATCACAGAGAAGGAAAGGAATACTTGCAGAAGATCAAACAAAATCATGTACAGGTAGAGTTTACAGTTCACATAAAGTATGAGCCTTTCAGTCTGTAATTCATTTGACACTTGTAGCTTCCTCAGTGCAATAATCTTCTGTCGTGGATAACAGTCGGTGAAGGGGCTGTACAGTCATTTACGGCAAGTTACTGGAAGTCCGATGGAGAGAGGCTGAGGGACCTGGGACTGTTTAGACTAGAGAAAAGGAGATTTGGGGGAACCTTCTCTCTCTCTACGACTCCCTGAAGGGAGTCGTAGCTGGGCTCTTTGCCCAGGCAACTAGTGCCACGAGAAGACAGAGCCTGAAGCTGCCAGGGGAGGGCTAGGTTGGATGTTAGGAAGCCATTCCTCATGGAAAGTGTGATCAGACCCTGGGATGGACTGCCCAGGGCAGTGGTGGAGTCCCTGTCCCTCGAAGTGTTGAAGGATAGCCTGGCTGTGGGCCTTTAGTGCCCTGGTGTGGCCGATGTGGTAATGTTAGGTCATGGGCTGGGCTGGATGAGCTCAGAGGGCTTTTCCAGCCTGTTCAGATGGCTTGCAATTGACTGAAGTGCAAGATGAAAACTTCTAGGAAGCTGAATTCTCAACATCTGCATTTCAAATAATTTTTGCATGTTTTCTGTTTTTCTTGTGATCACATCCCCTTGACCTGTTTTTACCTGCTCAGATCCACCCCCCTCCAAGTGGAGACAGTATCCTGTGTGGGAAGCAGGAGTTACGGACAATCCTTCCAAAGATTTTTGTGGGAGAGGTCACAGATATCTGTGGAAAAGTGTGACAGAAGTGGATGTAGCAGCTTTTTTTTCAATTCAGTGGCACATCTTAAACTGCATAGAAAATAGGACATGGAGATTGTATCGGTGGTATTTCTAAAGCTAGGATTTCTGGTTTCCTTTCCCTACTCTGATGTCAGGGTTTTGACAACTGACCTTTACTTTGTGTGTGTGTACCTGCTGCAGATGCAGCCTCTGCTTTCTCTTTAAAGCTTTGTTTTTTTCACTAGCCTAGCACCACAGTATCACAGTAATGATGAGGCTGGAAAAGACCTTAAAGATCACCCAGTCCAAACTAAAACCAACCAAGTAAACCTAAACATCTGACATCTAGATCAAGCTACTCAACACTTCATCCAGTCTAACCTTAAACACCTCCAGAGACAGTGACCCAACCACCTCCACGGGCAGCCCGTTCCAAAATCTGATCACTCTTTCAATAAAAAACCTTTTCCTACTATCAAGTCTAAACCTTCCCCGAAGGGAGTCCTTTGTCATCAACATAGCTTCCACTGGTTTAGAAAGCAACACTAAATGCAGCTGCTGAGTATAGGAGGTGTGGAAATAGAGCCTGATCTAGAGCCTTAAAACATTAACCAGAGGTGCTAGGATGGCAGTGTGGAGACAGCTCTCTGTTACCTGAGCCTGGCTAAATGAGGCCATCACTCTTCTGTAACCTTCACCATACATAAGCTGAGCTCAGAGAGAAATTACAGCACCTCTGTGCACAGCACATTCCAGATGCTTCTGGAGAGAATGGGCAGCTTATTTGTACAGTTGTGATCCTGATGATTTTCTTGCTCTGAAACAGTGCTGTTCTTTTAGGGGGTTTAAGATAACAAAGATTGGTTTGCTTCACGTTAAAAATGAATTGTGCACCGCTGCTACAAGGACAGGCTCAGGGAGCTGGCGTTGTTCAGCCTGGAAAAGGGAAGTCTCCCTCCTAGGGAATCCTGATAACAACCTTCCAGTCCTTGAAGGGGGTTACAACAAGGCTGCAGAAGGACTGCAGAGGGATACAGGATGAGGAGCAATGCTCTCACGTTAGAGGAGGGCAGATTGAAAGGGGCTGTTAGGAAGAAGTTCTTGCACAGGAGGGGGGTTGAACACTGGCACAGGTTGCCCAGGGAGGGAGCTGAGGCCCCATCTCTTCAAGGTGGGCTTGGACAAGGCCCTGGGCAGCCTGCTGTAGTTGAGGTTGTCCCTGCTCATTGGAGGGGGTTGAACTGGATGACCTTTGGTGGTCCCTTCCAACTCCACACCATTCTATGAGTCTGTGACTTAGATTTTCCTGTATTTCTTGCCTGTCTTTTACATAAAGTGTAGTGTAAGGCTGTAAAATCATGCTGCTGAGGATGCAACTATCATTTGTTTTGTTTCCTCTTGTGTATAGTCTTGAATAAGTCTCTGTTAACATTTTACTCAAAATATATTTTGAACCTGTATTACAGATGAATAGGGTATGAATAGAGACGTTCTGATTCCAACTTTTAAATCAAATTTTCTTGATAAATAAAAACAAGTTTCTTATTTTCTATTAAACTTAGTGTTACCATTAATTTTAGATAACATGTTTGTTTGTGTCTATGAAAAGCTGGAGCGATGGTGCTGTAAAGAAACTGCATCTACATGATGGTTTCATACCTTTCCTTGGGGAGAAGTGTCAAATGTGCAAGTTCGCCTCAGCTTTTCAACTATAACAGGTAGCTTATTCCAGAAAAAGGTTATTTTGTGAAATGTTCTGGGAAAGCGCATGGAAATACTGATGAGGAGAAGATAAAGAAAAGGAGCTTTCACCTGGAGGGAGGGAAGTGGAATTGGAAATCTGAAGCTGAGAAAAATCCACTCTCATTTCTATTTGCACAGATATTTCAATTTCTTTATCTACTGCATAAAAAAAAAAAGCCTTGTTAGTAGCTTCCAGCTCAGCTGTTAAATTCATGTGATACAATACAGCCAGGGTGTTTGAATGGGCTGTGGCAAGGGCTGAGGCTGGGCTGGCCAGCAGTTGAATGACACATGCTTTTATTAACTCCTCTCCCGCCCTTCTCAAAGGGAGGGAATGAAAGAAAAGGGAATAAGGGGAGAGACCTGTGGTTTGGAAAAGAAAACTAAAATAACTTTAAGTAAAATAATGACAACAAAGTGAAATGAAATCTGTACAGATATATACAAAACTAATACCTAACCCAACACCCTCAGGGCAGTTATTACATCACCATCACCACTGATGCTGTTAGCAGGTGCTGGAGAAGTCCCAGATGGGACTGAGTCACAGAGGTCCTAGAGAATCAGTCTGATGTAGAAAGATTGAAGGAGCTAGGCCTGGTTAGTTTGAAGAAGAGGAGGCTGAGGGGAGACCTCATTGCTCCCTACAACTACACAAAGGGACATTGCACAGAGGTGGGTGCTGGTCTCTTCTCACAGGTCATCAGTGCCAGAACAAGAGGGAGGGGCCTCAAGCTGCACCAGGGAGGCTCAGGCTCAACAGTAGGAACCATTTTTTCACAGCAAGAGCAGTCAGACACTGGAACAGGCTGCCCAGGGAGGGGGTCGAGTCCCCATCCCTGCACGTGTTGAAAGGTCATTTAGATGTGGTGTTGGGGGATCTGGTTTAGGGGTGAACTTGGCAGAGCAGGGTTGATGGTTGGACTTGATGATCGCAGGGGTCTTTTCCAAACCAAATGATTCTATGATAAGAAATGATTGTATGGATTGAGATTGAAGGCACAATGGATAGAACCCTCCTTGGATGCTGCCCCCTGAAGAAGAGATCTTGACCCTGTGATCTTCAGCTTTATGTCCAATATAATGTATATGAGAATAGCTTCTTGCTCCATGCAGTGTCACCTGTCCTGTCCACTCCTCCCTGCAGGTGCAGCCTCTTAACTTCCCACACCCCTGGCAGGATTTATTAATAACCTTAATCTTCATAGTAACATGCAGTAAGAGCACACAAGCCCTTGATAGTTGCTGTAAACATCACGTGCTGTCACCATGTGGAAGCAGAAGCTGAATGCCAACTCATGCCATTATCTTCAAGAAGTGAAAAATCAACATTCACGAAACAGAATTAGTTCTCTTCTAGCTCAGATGTGGAGTTAACAGGCAAACAAAACCAGAGAGAAGTGGAGAAGGTGATGTGCTTGGGATAGATGGGATTGTTGGGGCTTCTACTCTGCAAGGTTAAGGTGGGTGAAAAAGCTTCTTCCTATGGAGAAGGTAAATAATTTGTTGAAGATGTCAAGGAAAATAAAGCTAATGGGGATAAATAGGATTATCTTTCATGGTGCAGAATGATGAAGGGAATTATTTTCACAGGCTGTGGCTGAAGAGGTTAGAGGTGATTTTTTTTTTTTTCTGCATGTGGTTGTAAGACTTACTCCTTAGCTTTCTCTAGCACCATCTGTATTTCATTTACAGAAATTTAAGCCTGGCTTTAGTGTTCCTAGGTTTGGTTTGCAACCGTTTCAGACAACTACAGCTTAGACAGATTTCTAGGAAAAGCCAACATGTTGTTCTATTAAGGTGTTAGTTAAACTGACAGAACTGGGGTCATTTAGTCTAGAGGAGATGTTATTGCTCTCCACAGCTACCTAAAAGAAGGTTGCATCAATGCTGCTATGGTCTCCTTTCCCAAATTACTAATGATAGGATGAGAATAAATGGCCTCAAGTTGTGTCAGGGGAGGTTTAGATTGGATCTTAGGAAGAAGCTCTTTCCTGAGAGACTGGCTGGGCACTGGAACAGGCTGCTCAGGAAGGTGGTGGAGTCACCATCTCTGGAGGTGTTTAAAAAGCAAGTAGATGGAGAACTTGGGGCCATGGTCTAGGGGTTAGGGAGGTGCTGAGATGAGGCCTGGACTTGATGATCCTGCATGATACTGCATGTTACAGCCATATTGCTGTGTCACCTTCTCCTGCCATGACGAAGGACAAGGCACAGTGAAGGATGGTCAGTGCTTGGCTGGTAAATCAGCAGCTTGAGACGACTCATAGGATTGGTGAGGGAAGAGCAAAGGTGGGGGGTGTCACGGTGTTGACATGACATAAGGTTGATTCTCTTGGAAAAGTAGTAAATCTGAGGCTTGATCGTTTGAAGCTCTGATGTTGTTTTTGACCTTTCATGAGTTGCTTTCAGAAGTGACAACTAGTGATGTCCAGACCAAATTGGACTTTGTGTCAGTCTGACTGTATTGCAATTCCTGAAGTGTAATTGCACCCTTCTGTGATTCTCTGCTCTTAATTACAGGGTGGTAGACACTGACAATATTGTGTGATGTGGCAGCGTCCACAAACTGTTCCTGAGAAGTTATGTGTTTGAAAAAACCAAGGGGGAGAGGATGTGAATTGCAGGTAGAATGTGCACTTCTAGTGACATTTCTACTGCCATTTTTAAATTGGCCATATTTCAGTTTGCCTGAAAAGTTATGGCTTCCGCAGGACTGTTTCATCTTGAAGACAATATATTCTAAATTAAAGTTCTGTTCAACATCTTTATTAATGACCTGGATGAGAAGATCGAATCTATCCTTAGTAAATTTGTGGATGACACCAAGCTGAGGGGAAGTGTCAATCTGCTAGAGGGGAGGAAGATGCTGCAGAGAGATCTGGACAGACTGGGTTAATGGGCAGAGGCCAACAGGATGAGATTTAACAGGGCCAAGGGCAGGGTCCGACTCTTGGGCCACAATAACCCCCAAGCAGAGCTGCAGACTGGAGGATGAGTGGCTGGAGAGCAGCCTGGCAGAGAGGGACTTGGGACCCCTGGTTGACAAGTTACAAGTTTTTCTATGTCTCATGTAGATGAATTTTAACTTTCTATGCAAATGGACACTAGGGACAACTCAAGAGTCAGAGCCTGACTTGTAAGAGAAAAAAAAATGAAAGCTGAGAAAAGAAATAAAAGCTGAAGAAAGATGCTGACAGTAAAAGTATTACTTGAGATGTCAACACCTTAATTCTCTACATACATGTTGAGGAAAGAGATGTCTTTTCTCCTTGCCTTTTTTTCCCCACTCATAGCAGTCTGTACTGCTTGTATCTGGGTTTGTAAGACCAGCTGTCTCTTCTGCGAAGTACAAGGGTCCTGATTTCAATCTTCCTTCTCCCTGTATGTCTAATTTCATTTGTGGCTTCTCCTTGCACTACTTCTGTTCCTCGAGCGATGTTTCAGATTCTTGAGTTTGGTTTGTCCCAGTGCCTCTTCTGCCTTGAAAGAGAAGTTTAGATTTGATATAGGAACTAGAATTATTCACCACTCCTGTTGACATGGTAACATGCACACAGAATCACACATAGAATTGCTCTGCTTGGAAAAGACCCTTGGGTTCAAGTCCAACCTTCAACCCCACTCCACCAAGTTCACCCCTAAACCAGATCCCCCAACACTACATCTAAATGACCTTTCAACACCTTCAAGGATGAGGACTCAACCACCTCCTTGGGCAGTCTGTTCCAGTGTCTGACTGCTCTTGTTGTGAAAAAGTGTTTCCTACTGTTGAGCCTAACCCTCCCCTGGTGCAGCTTGTGGCCCTTCCCTCTTGTTCTGGCACTGATGACCTGTGAGAAGAGACCAGCACCCACCTCTCTACCCTGTCCCTTCAACCAGCTGTAGAGAGCAATGAGTTCTCCTCCCAGCCATATTTGATCTTTCCCACTATTTAGAAAGTCTTTTTTAAATTTTGTTTTTCTCTGAGTCCTTCAGCTAGGGAAAACAGAATTTTCTTGCATCTGCCTTCTCCTACTTGTTTTGTTCCTAAAATTTCTGATGAGAAATTAAAGATTGGGAAGTTTTTTAAATGGTTATTTATTCCAGTTCCAATTCATTTAAAAGCTCTGGAAGAATGGCTTTGTCTAAAGTAGATCCGGATTGTATTGGGTGCTTTCTGCTTGCCTATACTGCTTGAGGTAACTCAGGCGAACTTTATGCTGGGGTGGTGCCTCTGCCTTGATGTGGAACCCAAATGCCCAATTAGATGAAAGGCTGCACAATCACATCTTCAGGACTGATCCTTTTCAAGCTGGTACTGTATGATGTGGCATTAATAGGTACAGCATCGTGGTATGAGAAACCATTTAAATACCCTGAACAACTCCCAACTTTTGTTGGAAGCCTTAATAGAAAACAGAGCAAATCCACATCAGTCAGTAGAAATAAAAATAGCAGTAGAGAAGACAGTGCCACAGTGTGAGCTGCCTACTGAATTAAAATGAAAGCTGTGCTTGTATGGGATGCTTTCTGGATTTGGCCTCAATCTTTACAAATAGATCCCAGCTGGAGTATTTGCATTTAAGCCCTACAACATTGGGGCATGTTCGACACTGGCTTTTAGTAGAGAACCATTTCCTTTTTTAGTAGAGAACCGTTCTCCTTTTGCTGTCTCAAAGAATCGGAGTACAGGTCAAAAAGAGCATCTGACAGAAAATACCCAAGTCAAGATGATAGGAGAATTCAAACAGGAAAGAAAGTGGGAGAATAATAGCAAGACTTAAGCACCGAAGCTGTGTAACCTTCATAGCTGAGCCTGACTTCTTAGTCTTTCAACTCCCCATGCCATGTTCGTGTTTGGGAACTGAAAAGAGAAGAAGATAGGCACTAGAATAAGAGCATTAAAAGAGCTCAGCAAAATGGGGCATTGGTACTGCAGTCTCAATGCTATTCAGACATCGTTTTAAAATGCTAAATCTTCCATTTTTGTAAGTTTTTGCTTTTTGGTAACAGCACAGATACAGCCATGGGGAAAGACACTCGGCATGCGGCGGTCTGCCCCTTGATGTCTTCATCTGACAACATCTATATGTTGCCAGGTTGCCATGACAACTAAGTACAGTTGTAATTGCAACCCTGGAAAGGTAATTCTTTCCCTGAGAATGTGGCCTACGTTTAGCCTGTGTGAAGTTTCAACGCACCATCTTTTAATGACAAGTATTTTGAAAGGCCTGAATGAGGTAGTTTCTCTAATGTCAATATTTTTTTGCTATCTCATGGAGCTTAACTAGGTAGATCTGTTGCCTTTTATTCATTGGAGTCTGTATTTTTTAACCTTGTTGGGCTTTACTTAGGTTTCAAATGTATGGTATCAACTCTGAATCTGAAATAACATCTGAAAATAAGCAACAACAGAAAGGGTTCGTTTAATTGTGTTGGCAGTTCTGAAAGCAGAAGATCTTGAGGCATTCTTTATTCCTAGCATCCTCTGGGCTCAATCAAACAAGTTTTTTTGGATGGCTGGCTGTACTTTTCTTAACTTAAAAAAAATCCCGAGCAAAAACCACTAAAAAAGCACAGCCATCAAAGCTAAAAAATAAATGCAAGCATTTCTGCTCAGCAGGCCACAGAAGCTTTTTAGTCCCATGAAGCCATCTTAATAATCAGCAGAACCGCAGTCATTGCAAGAAATTTCCCCCGATGTGCATGCATGTGTGTGGGGATTATGTGCGCACACAGAGCTGGACCTTCCTAGTCATCTCCAGTCCTGGGTGCTGAGAACTGGCAATATGTAGCTGCATTTTGCCATGTTGACAGCTTGTCCTGTCTGTGATGAGATAACAGTCTCTCAGCACTGCACAGGGACAGAAGTATGCTGGTCAGCTGTACTGCTTTGTAGTAAGAGGAAAAGCCACCCTCCTTGGGTTTGGATGTTTTAGTTATCATGTAGGGCTAGTATGCTTTTTCAGGGGTATAAAGTATCTCTGAAACATAAATTCTTTGAAGAGTGAATGTAGTCCTAAGCTATCCCCATGAATTTCTTCCAACTGCGGTATGGCTCCATGAGGAGCATTTCTGTAGGTTGCTGTGGTTTTGCTCACTGAGGGATAGTACTGCCATCTGGGATTTCTGGGATAAATTAGGTAGCTTCAGTCTTCAAATCTGTTAGAGCTTCAGTGGCAGCAGAACGTAAATAGTGTGGGTCTAACTTCATAAATTCTATCTTCAGCCGCTTAGTTGTCTCAGAAATCCACAACACCCTCCCTAAGATACACACACAGATGCTGTGATTTTTTTAGTATTTCTTTCTTCTCTTTGAAAATCAGGTTGACTTTGCTACAATACCTTTGAATTTCCAGTGTAAACGTCAGTTGTCATTTGAAAAAGCCTTTGAATGGTTTCAGACCATCCACACTCCTGGTACATTTCATTCTTGTACTAGGTCTTCCTGCAAGCATAGATTGCTTGGATCATTTCAGATCCTCCAAAACAGTTGTAGCATTAGGCTGTCTGACTTCTTTGTGCTTGAAATTATTCAGACCATTTTTCTTTGGCTTACTTTCATTTGAACCAGCAGCCAAAACATGGTATCACCCAGCAAAATAGAATATTTTGGCGCAAATCATGGAAGAGCCTCCCTAGAGACGTCTCAAAACTCCTTATGATCCAAGAACCGAGGCAGGCTGTCTGCATTCTAATACACGATGTGGTGGTATAAACTGTAGAGAAAGAATCACAATTGTTTAATTTGAAGTCATCACCTATCTCCAAGGTCTCGTGTTTTGCATCAGCGTGCTGTGTCATTTCAGCACTAAGTGTGATTAGGGTTCATTCTGGTTTTGCAGATCACTAGTTTAAAAAGCCAACTATACCTCCTACACTAGGCAGCAAAGAGCCATCACAGAATCAGTTGGAAGGGACCTCTAGAGATCATTTAGTCCAACCGCATTGCTAAAGCAGGATTGTCATCCAGGCAGGGTTTGAATATCTCTCGAGGAGGAGACTCCACAGCCACCCCGGGCAGCCTGTGCCAGAGATTTTTCCTCTGCACAGCAAATAAGTTTCTTCTTCATTTGTAAATGAAACCTTCTGTATTCCAGTTTGTGCCTGTTGCCCCATGTCCTGCCACTGGGCACAACTGGGAGCAGTTTGTCTCCCTCCTCTTTACACCCACCCTTCAGAAATGTATAGAGATGAAGTCTCCACTCAGTCTTGTCTCAAGGCCAAGGAGTCCCAGCACTCTCAACCTTTCCTGCTAGGATAGATCTTCCAGGGCCCCAGTCATCTTCATTGCCCTAAGCAAGCACGTAAGGATACCAAAAGGTAAGGTGAGTAGGAGAAGGGACCACAACAATCACCTGATAGTGACCTTCCAGTCCCTGAAGGGGGCAGCAAGAAGGCTGCAGAGGGACTGTTTATGAAGGTCTGGAGTGACATGATGAGAGGCAGTGGTTTCACATCAGCGAAGGGCAGACTGAAATGGGATGTTAGGAAAAAGCTCTTGAGCAGGAGGGGGGTTGAACACTGGCACAGGTTGCCCAGGGAAGGAGTTGGAGCCCCATCCAACCAGGAGGTCTCTGTCAACCCCATCCTCAGCATTTGTGTCTAACTCTGAATATTAATAGTGCTAATCTATTGCCTCTGAACAAATGTACTGGGGTGTACTGGCACCATTCAGCTCAGAATTCGATGCTAGATAATTTTGAAATAAAGTGTTCTTTTTTGAAAGTTGCAGAGTAATATTGATTATAAGTTCTTCATCCTCTGTGTTTTAAATAATCACTTCATGATCTGGGAAGATCAACTAGGGCCTTACATTCTTGGCTTTGATTTATGCTGTTACTTTTCTGAAAGTACTGAGGTCTAACAGTTGGTTCAGTTCCTTCAAGAAAATAGGTTCTATGAGTTTGGAAAGCTACTTATGACTAACTTGGAGCTCTTACCTCAGTTTCTGGTGTTTTCTAGCAGGGGCACTATGATGTGTCATCAGAGTTATAGCAATCCTATAGCAATTCCACATGGATGAAGCTTACCTACTGGGCTGCTGTGCTCAGAATCTTGTCTTGGCACATGAGGCAACATGATTCTTGCTTAATTTGAATTTTTAAAACATAATTTTTATTTATTTTTTGAATAAAAGTTCCTGCCTTTCCTTCTTAAGAACTGTGCTTTCAGGCTGATATGGACATAATTTTAATGTTCTAGCACTCTGGCCCCTGCATGCTTTGTATCTAGGTTCTCTTTTCAGGATACAGGGTAGGCTATAAAGTGCATGTTTCCTCAGGTTATGTAAGATTTAAGTGTAACCTCCCCTTAACCTGTACTAGAAATGCAAACATTAGTCATCCCTTCAATGTGTTTCTCAGTGACTGACAGATCCTTCAGAACCCTTCTCCTTCTGTTTCAAACCCTTTTGCTCTCACTCTTAGGCTGACCCATACTCAAACAAGAGGACTCCTGATTAGAAAGCAGCTTTTCACTTCTTCTGTTGTGCACTGGTGATGTTTTTGTTTACCTTTAGCACCCCTTTGCAAAGAAACTTTGACAAACTGGTTGCCCATCTAGAGATGTCAATCAGCCTTCCCATTCTTGGATCAGGGCAGTAGTGTTAGAGATGACTGCATCCCCTGATTCAGCTTCCCACGAAGGCATATTACAGTCCCCTTTGCCACACACACACACACACTCTACCTTAAAGCAATTAGTTGTCAACAGCATAATGGTGCCAAGTCCTCATAAATTATAGATAGACTGCCTGTGTCATCGTATTTCTTTTCTGTCAAGGAAACCTCATTAGGATCGAGGTGAGCTGGTCCCTTGGGTGCCTCTCTGGTGTTCTGGCATCTCAGTCACAACACACCTGCTTATTATCCTTATTAACTCAGACATACAGCATTCACTTTGTGTATGGCCCCTACCATGAAATGAGTTTAGGTCAGTTTTCATCTCCCTTTGCAAAGCTTCTTTCTCATGTGTGGCAAAGCTGTACAGAAAGATTCACAGCTTCCCCCTCTCCTGAAGTCCATTCATCCATGAAATCTGTTTTTCACACATGAATATTAAAGAAAAGGATTTACATGAGGTAGATGTGAATTAACCTATAATGCTTTTCGGAACCCCTTGCGTCTGTGTGATCATTGAGACAAACAGGGGACTGTGATCAGCATAGAAGAAAGAGAAGCTGTTTATGTGTAGTTTTTCCATTGCTGTAGAATCTTCTCAGAGAACCCTGGAGTCATAGAATCATAGGGTTGGAAAGGACCTCCAAAGGTCATCTAGTCAAACCCCAGGCCATCACTCACCAGACCAGATTGCCCAGAGCCCCATCCAGCCTGATCCTGAATGGCTCCAGGGATGGGGTCTCCGCCCCCTCTCTAAGCAGCCTGTTCCAGGGATCCCCCATCCTCAGATTCAAGAACTTTTTCCTGATGTCTGACCTAAATCTACACTTTTCCAGCTTAAAACCATGACCCCTTTTCCTGTTGTTCCCTGCCCTTGTGAACAGTCTTCCCTAACCTCTTATACTCCCCTTTCTGGGATTAGAAGGGTCCCTATAATGTCCCATTAGAGTTTTCTCCTATTCAACCAAGAGAGGTGCTTCAGCCTTCTGATCATTTTCATGGCCTCTTCTGGACTTGCATCTACAGGTCTTTTTCTTCCTTCTGTTAGGGACTCCAGAGCTGGATGCATACATCTCCCCAGGGCAGAACAGAGGGAAAGGATTGCTATTCTTGATGCACAACAGTGGGCTCATGATGAAAATGAAGCCCACGTTTGCTCATCAGGTGGGAGTTGTAGTTAAAAGAGAGTACAGACTACATCTTTTCTGTTACTGTCTCAGCACTTAGAGAGAAGTGTCCCATGGAAATGGGGTAGGTACCGCCTTGCGTAGTCTGTAACAGCCCTGACCCACACTGTGCCTCCTGTGGTTAACACAGTCCTCAGCCTCTGCTTAGAAACACGGGCTGATCTGTAAAAGCCAAGCTTTCAACATGTATGATGCATGCCTATCAATTTAAGATCTTATTTTGGCAATGAAAAACACATTTGAAGGGAAAACAGTATTTAAATCAGAGAGCTGCACAACCCTTCCTTGAAATCATAATTCAGTGAAGAAATTGATGCTAATTAGTGTTTAAATCTTGTCAGTTTTATGTGTGGTGCTTTGTTTGAAGCAAAATGTTGTTGTGAAGCTGCCTTCCAAATACAGAATTTGTTTTTCCTTAGTTCTTTGATGATGTCGTTAAAGGGAAAGACGTTAAACAAAAAAACCTGCTCTTTAACAATAGTGGTGAAGGAGGGGAATTGGTTTGATATATTAAATTCTCCAGGGCTTTGCATATAAAGCATCAGCAGCTCTGACCTATCTTTATGAGGAAGAGAGAATAAATGATTTATTTTCTGTATTATAGTAGCACCTAGAGGCTCCTTTCAGAATTGGCTTTATGGTATTTGAAATTATACGTGTTTGTGGTCATCAGTCTTGCAAAAATTCACAACTAGGTCAGGCAAAGACTGTGAGGAAAACCAGCATTGTGCTGAGATGAAAGGAAGTACCAAGGTCATTTGAGGATCCAGTGCTGTGCCGGGAACAGATGTGGGATTATAGAGAGTGGGACTTTACATAACATCCTCATGTCCACCAGACTACTGGGGTGTCAGGGTACTGGGCACTAGTGAGACGTCGCCTTGAGTACTGGGGACAGTTCTGCGCCTCTCATTTCAAGAAAGAGATTGAGGGGCCGGAGTGGGTGCAAAGGAGCAATGAGTTTGGGTAAGGGACTGGAGGGAAAGTCTGATGAGGAGAGGCTGAGGGAGTTGGGATTGTTTAGCCTGGAGAAGAGGAGACTCAGGGGACCTTCTCCCTGTCTACAACTCCCTGAAGGGAGGTTGCAGTCGGGTGGGGATTGGGCTCTTCTCCCAGGCAGCTAGCGCCAGGATGAGAGGGGCAGGGCCTGAAGCTGTGCTAAGGGAGGGTTAGGTTGGATGTTAGGAAGCCCTTCCTCGTGGAAAGGGTGATCAGACACTGGAATGGACTGCCCAGGGTAGTGGTGGAGTCCCCATTCCTGCAGGTGTTAAAGACAGCCTGGCTCTGACCCTTAGTGTTCTGGGGTGGCAGAGTCCCCATTCCTGCAGGTGTTAAAGACAGCCTGGCTCTGACCCTTAGTGTTCTGTGGTGGCAGACAGGGTGATGTTAGGTCATGGACTGGGCTGGATGAGCTCAGAGGGCTTTTCCAGCCTCAATAATAATTCTGTGATTCTGTGGTATGAGATCTCACAAAATTAAAAAACCTTAGAAGTAAAAACTGTGGAAATGAATGGGGCAATAGCAGCAGCAGTTTGAAGTGAACTGAATGAGGAGAAAATAGTGACAGTAAAGGCTTCCTAGAAGGGAACTGATACTATATTGAATTGCACTGCTTGTGTGCTATATACCTTTAATACAGCATAATTGCACCAAATGAGGTGCCTTTACATGCTGGGGTGGTACCATGTCTTGTGATCTGCTGCTCATCTTGCACCTGGCAGATGCGTAAGCTGAAAGATTCCAGGTGCAAGTGAACTAGAAATGAAAGAGATATTATGGAATAGTAATGTTGGGAATGTTTGTTGGGCGGTGTACACGTGCGTTTGGACATACAAGTCATAACTAGACCAAGATTCTATAATACCATGCACAAGAGCAATGTTAAATTAGCCTTATTAACATCATATCGTTTATATGTCAGGAGCTAGGGGATGATGATGTCAAAAGTTTTCTTCATGGTCTCCATGTAATCCTCCGGTGTGGGTACATCGCAGTCATATTTTATACGCGGTCGTTTTTCACTTGCAAATTCTGACTTCAGGAAAGAAGGATTGTTCCCTTTGTCTTCCCCTTCCCCATGCATTCTATGCATGAGGCCCCTACAACTAATTTATTGCATACTATTCAGATAGAACCATCTGTATCCTTGTGGATTTTCCAAGGTGTTTCATGTTTCCATGTTAATAGACCCATCAACAATGCTGTTGTGAGATGGTGTTGCTACCAAGATTAGGTTTTCTGAGGTTTTATGACAGGAAGCATCAAAGCTGCTGATTTCCAAGGAGTAGTGGGAGGTCTGGAACAGAGATGACTAGATTACAGTCAAAATGGCAATTGGATTTATTTAACTTATCCGAGATGTCAGAGGTCATGCTTCTCAGGGTACAGTTCAGTTGAAATACAGCTTCTACTTGGTTCCACAGCCAAGAATATGGGTCCTACATCTTTTCTTCAAATAAGAACCAGACTGTTCAGCTAAGAACCTAGACTAGGTGAAACACAACGTGTAAGAGTCAAGGTTATGATTAGTCTAGTATTCTGGCTTCTCACGCAGGGAGCATGTAAATACAGAGCTGAGTTCACCACAGTAGCATTCTGAAGACACAGGCTTTATTCTTTGCTTTTTTTCTCTGCAGCATCCACCCAGCTTTCAGGGCAGAGGGAAAAACAAACCTGAAATGAATGTTGCAAGAATTTGGTGGGTGTTAGTAACCTTTCAGCTCCCTATGAGACATAAACGATACCCAAACTAATTTCATGTACAGAATGATGAAAAACATTACCTGGTAAATCTTAAAGACGTGTACTGCAGGTAACAGCCAGTGTGACTTGTCTCATTGGCCTTACAGCATTGTTGGGTCTACCTGCATGTGATAAATGAGTTGCTAAAACAACCAACAGCAATGGGAAGTTACTTTTAGGTCAAAGTGAAGATGGTGAAGGATTGGTGAGAGTGAGTCTTGGTTTTGAGTGGTTTGTTTTGTGTGTGTCTTGAAGAACAACGAGGACACTAGCTTGGTCTTTCAATGAGATGTGGCATAGAATTAGCAAGGATGCAGGAGACATCTGCTTAAACGTTGTGTTTGTATTAAAGGAGGTTTCATTTGGTTTTAAACAACAATCAATTGCATGAAACTTTACATTTCTGGTTGAATTGATTTCTCCTGTCTATGTTATTAATGATAAATTGTGATAGTAGTGCTTGTTCGTATTAATGATGCATGTTCAGTCAATAAACAGCTTCTAGCAAATATTTAAAAACAGCAATCAAATCTGTCAGTATTTTCCATGGGTTAATTTGTGTTGTCTGACATCTGATTTTCTGCTCAGAAATTTCCTCACAAAATAGCAGTTATTATGCACTGAACTTTGTATGAAATATTGAGACCTTATAACTACTGGTTCCCTTACAATAGTATATATCTTCCTTTATCAGCACTAGTATTTGTTAGCCTGACAATTTGGATATTTTCAGTGCTCCTTCAAATTCCAAGCAGCCAGTAAAGGTGATTCAATACTGCAACAGGTTGTTAGAGTGTACCCAGGGTAAGCCACTACTGAGGATTACTGATCGCTTTGGGTAAAATTACTAATTTATTGCTTTCGCAAAGACTGCTTTGGTAGTACTACTGCATGGTAGCTCATGAATAATTTTGCATCAATACTTTTGAGAAAGCACTGTCCTAAGGTCCATAGACTTTAAATCTTCATTAGTTTCAAGCCTTGTGGTTTAGGCTTGGAAGTAATTAATAGAATAGAATGGCTCAGGTCCAAAGGGACCTCCAAAGAGCATCCAGTCCAACCCCCCTGCAGTACGCAGGGACAGCCTCAACTAGAGCAGGTTGCCCAGTGCCTTGTCCAGCCTCCCCTTGAAGATCTCCAGGGATGGGGCCTCAACTCCCTCCCTGAGCAACCTGTGCCAGTGTTCAACTTCTCTCCTGCTCAAGAACTCCTTCCTAAGGTCCAATTTATACATTCAAATGTGCTAGAAATTGCTGTCTTTGGAAAACAAAAAAGCCTTTGTTGAAGGATTGCTCTAATTATATTCCTAGCCTCCTTTCTGTTTTCTTCCAGAATTCATTCAGCATCATCTTCACTTCTGCCTCCCAAATAAAACTGGTGAGAGGCTGGCAGATTAAGTTGTACAAAAGAGTCATGGGTGATATTGATGCAATAACTTGGTAACAGTGTTCTTGGTGTTGGGCTGCATATCAAGTTGCCATAGAAACTGATTAAAAACAACTTCAGAAATCTTTCATTAAACAGAATTAAAAGGCCGAGTAGTTCTGATCAAATTTCATTGTACGTGTTTACTGGGAAGTGCTGTAAAATATTTAACTTATTCAAGAAATTATATAGGTCCTTTGTGAAAACCATTACAGGAGAAGTCCTCAAAGCAAGTGCTGGCAAATGCTTTTTCCATTACTTCAGAGGCAGCATTAAAATACCATGAAATGAAAAGCTCCTCGTTTTGTTGCAGACATTTTTATACCAGTGCTTAAGCATTTCCCCTATAGACCTAATCTCTAACAGCCAATGATTTAAGAGAACCTGTATACCTAGAGGTGGATCACACAGCAAGTCATAAATCCATCAGGTGTTCTGAGTGTTGCAGGTACTTGTGCATCATTAACTGACACTACAGAAGATACTTTGGTTCAATTAAATTCTAGTTTATAGAGAACTTGCTCTTGTAAAAGGCAGTCCATTTGGTGACCCGAGGCCAGTTCATGGATCTTTCTATTTAATTTTGTTTTTCCCCAGCTCATGTGGGCCCTTACGGTTTAAATTACCTGTTTGTCTCCAATAAATTAATAAGCTTCCAGGGTTCATTCTAATTATTGCACTTGGTCACAATAGAAATTTTTTCTTTCCTGTTGCTGTGTCACCTGCAGTCTGTGGAAGAAAAGATTTGCATTTCCCTCCTCCCATGAGACGGGCTATAAGTAAGAAGAATTACTAGGTAAAATGGAGCAAGTCTAGAATAAAACACTTGCAGTAACTGTCCACCCTACCATCAGTCTCCCCTTGCCAGAAGGCAGTGAAGCAGTAATTTCTCAGACCTGGAGGTTATTGAAGGTACCTGTGGCTGAAGATTCCAAGAGACAGCTGCTACCACCTGGGTTGTAAGCAGGGGAAACTGCAGAGGAAAAGCAGAGACACAGCTGTCCCCAAGCAGAAATGATTTACAGAAGGAGCAGTCTCTGGAAAAACAGACTAGCTCAATGGGAACATATTCAAAGTATTATGCTTTAATGGCACTGCA
Source organism: Upupa epops (assembly GCA_013397515.1). Lineage (NCBI taxonomy): Eukaryota > Metazoa > Chordata > Aves > Bucerotiformes > Upupidae > Upupa > Upupa epops. The sequence continues at coordinate 347,812 of VZRI01009111.1, read as the reverse complement.
CCAGGGTTGGGCAAAATAAGAGGAAACACTTGGTTCTGTATTCAGAGCTATGTCTTACAGGAGTCCAGAATGAAAGAGCTGGGCAGCTCAAGAGGTTGGGGGCATTCCCACACATCTTGTTATGGAACTTCTCCTCTCTTAAGAAAGGATCACAGTAACACCCAGCAGCTACAGGCTGGAGGAAGAGTGGCTGGAGAGCTGACTTGCAGAAAAGGATGTAGGGGTGTTGATTGACAGCGGGCTCTAAAGGAGCCAGCAGTGTGCCCANAGCAATAAACATTAATTTAGGACCAAAACCTCCACTGAAGAACATATATTTCTCCACCAGAATGAAATTTGTCTGTGTTTCATAGGTATGGCTGCATCTCTCTGTGGTCAGTAAAAATGAAGACATACATAAACTGTTAGAAAAGGAAGTTGTAGCAAGGCTGATACTGGTCTTTTCTCCCACATTAGTAATGACAGGATGAGAGGAAATTGCCTTAAGTTGCATCAGGGGAGGTTTAGCTTGGTTATGAAGAAGTTTTTTACTGAGAGACTGGCTAGGCACTGGAACAGGCTGCCCAGGGAGGTAGTGGAGTCACCATCCCTGGAGGTGTTTAAAAAGTCTAGGAGTTAGGGAGATGCTGAGATGAGGCCTGAACTTGATGATCCTGGAGGTCCTTTCAGCTGTGAAGATTCTGTGTTAAAGCAAATTGGTATTACAAGACTTTTTCTTTTGTGAGGTATTGGACTGCCTGCTAGGCCCTGAGGTGGATGTATTGTTCTCCTCTTCAACTGCTTAGAGGACTCCTCCAATATTACTGATTAGTATTAGCGTTGCAGAAAGGTACTGCATGTTACAGCCATATTGCTGTGTCACCTTCTCCTGCCATGACGAAGGACAAGGCACAGTGAAGGATGGTCAGTGCTTGGCTGGTAAATCAGCAGCTTGAGACGACTCATAGGATTGGTGAGGGAAGAGCAAAGGTGGGGGGTGTCACGGTGTTGACATGACATAAGGTTGATTCTCTTGGAAAAGTAGTAAATCTGAGGCTTGATCGTTTGAAGCTCTGACGTTGTTTTTGACCTTTCATGAGTTGCTTTCAGAAGTGACAACTAGTGATGTCCAGACCAAATTGGACTTTGTGTCAGTCTGACTGTATTGCAATTCCTGCAGTGTAATTGCATCCTCTGCTGAAGAAATACAGTCTGATGTTATTGCAGTTTATAAAATAACTGTTCCTTTTTCCCCAAAGGATGTGTATTGGAGGCAAAATAGGCAAATTGCTTCTGACAGAATAATTTTAGGCAAACTATGAAGTAAATAGGGTTGCCTGCTTCTTTGCATTATTAAACTCTGCTTCCTGTAGCTTACAGGTTTTACCAGTCTTAAATTTCAGGTTTGCAGTTCTCTGTGCCTGGTCTGCCTCAGGACATTTTTTTTTTCACCACATCAAAAATGAAACTGAAGACTGCAGGTGCAAACTCTGCACTGAGACGAGAGATCTGTAGGGATAAACAAGGGCCTACTGGAAAAGACTCAAATGGGAGAGGGAAATTTATAAAATGCAGAGAAAGGGACTGGCTGCTCGGGAGGGATATAGGAACGCTGTCAGAGTATATAGGGATCCAACAAGAAAGGCAAAGGTCGGTGTGAAGTTACATCTGGCAAGGAATATCAAGGAGAGAAGGGCTTCAGTGCACCAGTAGCAAAAGGAAGATGAGAGAAAATGTGGGCCTGTTGCTGAATGAGCTGGGTGTTCTGGTGATGGTGGATACTGAGGAGGGAGGCAGAGTTACTAAATGCCTTGTTTAATGCTAAGGACAGCCTTTTGGGAATCCCAGATCTGGGGGCAGGAGAAAATTCTGGAGAAAGGAAGATGTTGCCTTGATTGAGAACAACCAGGTTAAAGATCATTCAGGCAGACTGGACACCCACCAGTCTGTGAGCCCTGCTGGGATACTCCCACAAGTGATAATGGAGCTAGCTGGCAGATATCATTGCCTGGCCACTCTATCCATGGTCATGGAGAACAGGAGAGGTGCCCAAGGTCTGGAGGAAAACCCATGTCACTCCATCTTCAAATACAGCAAGGAGGAACCAGTTCCAAAGCACCTACAACCTGATGGGTCATTGATCTTTCTTTTCAATATCTATATCCTTTCAATATATATATCCAGTGCTCTCTGCACTATCCAGAACGATAGCATTACTAGATGTTCCTAAAGAGATAAGAGTTTGAAGACTTCTTTAAAAAAGAGTTTAAAATTCTATCCTTCTGGTTATTTTGGGTTTTTTTCCCAAGCTCTGAGGCTGTTGATTCTGTGATTCTGTTAACCCGAGAATTAGTAGGTATAGGCTCAGTGATGTGTGCCATCCCTAGCAGTGACATTGTAACTCCGAATGGCAGAAGGCGTTAGTGTGTGACACGGGGTGTGAATGAAAGGGTTTGCATTACCAATACTGTAATTATCAGAATCAAGGTACTAATGAGATTTCACACTCAGTTATAGAACTCTCAAACATCCAGTGTTTGTTTTAGAATTGAAGAGATCTAAATCTGGATAGGTATTCCTAAAGGGGACTATCTGTTCATGTTGTCAAATTTTAGCGAAGTAAAACTTAGGGATGTTTTTACAAAACAAAGCAAGCTTTTTTGGAGCTGGGTTTTGGGGTTTTTGCTTTTAGTTTTAACATGGACTGTGTTTCCCTTTTTCTTTTCCTAAGAACACAGCTCTTGGCGAAATTGGAAGCTATTATCATAGAATGGCCTGGAGGAGACCTCCAAAGGGCTTCTAGTCTGACTCCCCTGCAGTGAGCAGAGACATCCTCAACTAGATGAGGTTACCCAGATCCTTGTCCATGAAGCAGTGCATCCTTTAGATTGTCTGTGGATTTAGGATTGAAGAAGTGTAGACAAGAAAGTCTATGATCATTTTGCTGCTTGGAAACTATTTCAAGTACATAAACATTTCTGACTCTCTGTATTTTTAAATTGCTGTTGTTACTATGTACTTGCAAAACTGAAATACAAACCTAGTGGTCATTATGGTAGAGCCTGTTGGCTATGGAAGATAATCTACAGCTTGATGCCCATAGATCTGGTGTTGCTATTGTGTATTGAGGTAGATTTTTCCAAGTGAGAGCTTCTTTAATGCAGCATTTCCTGTGAGGTTTTCCTTTAAGATGCTCCTTGGTCTACATGCAGAACCCAGGGGGTCATTTGCTGCCTTGTGAAAGATGTAAAAGTTGCCTATGAATATGTTCACGTTCATCATGTTGTATGAAAACAGAAATTCCCTGTGAGCAATGACCCACAGAGAAGAGGGCAGAAGACCGAGCCATAGAAGCTCTGCCAATTGTATGTCTTATATCTCAAGGAGAATGACTTTAAGATTAATTCATTTTAAGCCAGAGGAATCACCTTGTTTTATGATCAAGTAGTAATCTCAAGGTCTGTACATTAAGTTTTGTCGTTACGAGAGAAGGAATCTGAAATTGTATAAAAATCCATGACCTGTTAGACAAATGCAATGCACCAAGTCTATTTGCCAAGATTGTATTATAAATTACGATTCATTGTGTGATTGTGATCAGCATGGAGTAGGAAAAATTCATCTTTTTCAGTGGCGTGTTCCCTTTATGGCCTCCTTTTTATACAGTTAAATTGCTTTACTACTTTGTTCTTTATCTGAATCTAAATAGTTTTTACATCTTTGCTCTCGTATTTTTTCAGTAGCTGGTTTACAGCACTGAAAGCTCTAAAAGGAAAAGGAAGACTTTTTTCTTTCTTATGCTCTTTATAGAATCTTGTCTTTGCATTCATGCATTAGTATTTCAAACATTAGGCTAGCCATGTAGCAGGAAGCTCATTTTTGATCCAGACTGTGGCCAATGCCAGTGGATCCCTGGAACAGGCTGCCTAGAGAGGTGGTGTAGGCTGTATCCCTGCCCTGGAGATATTCAAGGTCAGGCTGGATGGGGCTCTGGGCATTCTGACATAATGAGTGATGCCCTTGCTCACCACAAGGGGGTTGGACTAGATGACCTTTGGAGGTCTCTTCCAACCCTATGATTCTATCAAGTATTGACATAGGACAAGTTATCCAAAGCATCCCTAAGTCTTCTGTGCCACTGGTCTGGACTCGAAGTTATAGCCCAGTGGGGAGCAAACCAGTGCTGCTATGCATGGATCAGAAATGAGGGTGACACCCATCACCCTCTCAGCTCCTTTTCTGCCAGTCAGTGTGCCTGCATTGACACAGGGTGGAAGTGTTTGGAACAGGCTGTTCAGTGAGACGGTGGAGTCACCATGTCTCCATCCCCAGAGGTGTTCAAAAATGAGTAGATGTGGCCCTGAATGGCAGGGTTTAGTGGACAGGGTGGGTTTTGGCTGATGGTTGGAGTGGATGATCTTGTAGGCCTCTTCCAACCTCAATGATTCTATGATCCGGACTGCCATAACACAATCCCCGATTGCATCCCTTCCTTTTGAGTTAGTTGCAGTGTTATCAGGATCAGTATGTATTTCTCTCTTTGGTTTGATATCAAGCGCAGCATTCAGTCCTTTGTAAGCAAAGGATGGAGGTGTTTGCAGTCTCTGTGAAAACTTAATTTTCATGGAATCTCAAATGACTTAAAAGTACAGTTCTGGTCTGAAATGTGATGACATTATAGACTTGGAACGTGCCTTTATGTGACACAAGCTCAATTTACACCTAGGGTTTGTCATTCTTTTGTGCATCAAGTCCTTGAAAATACTTTTCTCTGCCAACAAGTGCCGATAGCTTACAGACCCGCTGTATTTCAAGTACCCCCATGTAGTTAAGGGGGATGCCAGTTACAAACTTCAGCAGTGTGAGGAACAACAGATGGAGAATATAATACATTTGCTATCTCATTACGTAGCCAAAAACCCATCAAACTGTCTGACACATGGGCCCAAGAGCACATAGAATTACACAGGGTTTTTTTCACTAAAGAAATTGGATATTTAAATCTCATTTGACCCACAAAATGTGGAAGATGCCACTGGACATATACAGGTTTTCACATATTAAATATGATTGGTGCAGCTTTCCTATTAAATTCAAATGTTCCTGCGAGGATATATAACCATAATAATTTACAAATAAATAGGTATAAGGCTTCACTCGAGGAATCTCTGACCTGGAGTACTGTATTATTGAAGTAAGACTGTTACAAATCTCTCCCTTGTTTTGTGTGCGCAATCTTGAACTGTTCTATTGCAGACTAGCAAACGAAATCACGTTCCTTCTGCATTTGGTGATTAACAAGGTGCAGGCCTTTGAAACTTGCAGCTATGCTTTCCCAAACATATCGATGCAGGATTTTGCTTTCTTTTCATTCCAGTGATGTGACTCCTGAATCAAATCAAGCAAGGCTTGCCTTAGAATTAGTCCCCATTTCTTTGAGAGCATGCCAGCGAGGGATGTGTCAAGTATGCAGACAGCAAATCCAACTGTGTGCCATTTACTTGCACAACAAGCTCAACTTTAATTAATCCAGGGCCTAGGACCCTTTGCCAAGTTGCCTTCAATACTGATTTTACAGTTCATAGAGCAACACCCTGACCTAAACGGAAGCCTTTTTAACTCTTTAAAAACCTGCCTGTGGGAGACTGCATATGACAAGGGGCTGTCATAATTCAGTGTCCAGCGGAAATTCTTCATGGCAAATCTAACTGCTTTAGCAGACTGCAGAATGGAATTGAATGATGCAGAGTTTTAGGTTTCTTCAGCACAACAGACAGTGATTGACATGACCTCCCACTGCCGTGTCAGTATTAAATCTTAGAGATTATGCCTTGCTAACATCAAACTGAAAGGATTAGAAAGAGGTGACCCAGAGGGCACCCCCAGGATTTGGAAGTGAGATAAGTTCTCATAACTCAGGAACAGGGAACATTCCCTGTGAACTGGGACAGTATCTCGCAGTGATGTTTGTTGCTGTGTGAATTCTTTCCTCCATGAAGAAATAAAATATTAATCCATTTTGCTTATATTCCAGAGAGCTCCATATTTCAGTTCTATTATAGCTGCCAGCTAGCAACTGTGACTGTCTCACTTCAGAGCAAATGGGATTGCTGTAATTTATATTCTAGTGTGTTAAACATTATTTCTAAAAATTATAGGGTTTAATTTCCAATGTTAACAGTAATGTCCTTCTAAAATCTCATTTTAGCAAACAAGAAATTGAAAAAAAATTTGATTGCCTTGCAAACGTGAGTCCCAATTAGGTGTGTATGGTTAAACCTGTCACATGCTGTTAGTGGTTCAGACTTAATTCTAGGTATTGAAAGAGACCAATTTCAACAGAATGATTTACCTTGGATAATTTATTTGAAAGAGAAGCTTTAAAGAAGAAATACAAAGGAAGAAGTTTCTGGTATTTTGCCACGTTCGTTTCAAACCATTGTATTAACTCTGAGGAAGGACTTTGAGCTATAAAACATTTACACAAGCAAAACGGAGGAAGAAGCTTGTATTAAAAACTAGAGGGTAGGTGGTGAGCGGAGCATGGGGGAATGTGTTTCGTGATTTATTTTTTATGTATTTGGGAGAAGTTTTGTGGTTTTGAGGTGGTGTATTTTTAAATAGACACTTATCATGTTTCAGAGCTCTGACAGGCTCTAATGAGCATCAACACATTTTGTTTTCTTGCCCAGTTCATTTCTAGTTTCTGTTAGACCTCTGAGGATAGGAATTTGGATTTTTAATTAAGATTAATTTGAAATTTTGCCTGTTGGCAGTCTGTTATAAAGATGCTACCACATGTGAAATACAGCCAGATGTGTCGTTAGATTTCAAAGCCTTTTATTTATTAATTACCACTTTAAAAATATTTTAAGTTCCGTTATGCCTAAGACCCTTTGAGTGAAGTTACCTGAGATAGATAGTGAAGGTTTACGTGTGAATATTGCTGCAAGGCTTGGTCATTGAGCTTAAAGCCATTATCAAGCACTTCTCTTTCAGCCTACTGATCATACAGATTTAATATATGCCATGATATCACAGAATCACAGCATGTTGAGGTTTCCTTTAGTATAATCTCTAGAAATACGAAAAATGTTTTAATAGTAAAATGTAGCTTCCATGTGTAAGATATCTGGTTCAGGTACCTTCAACATTACCTTAACGCCAGCATTGTTTCTTTGAGTTTTTTTGATTCCTCTGTGACACTCAGTGGGTTGTCTAAGGGACATATTTCTCTTGGTATTATAAAACCATAGTACTGATCAGGGATAAATATTCTACTGATTCCTTTTAATTTTCACCTCCTGGTCATACAGTAATTCAGCAGGTGTTAGTTTTCCACTAGGGCCCCTCAGTTTTACCAAATTTAGGGGATTTAGGGGTTTTTCTTAATTTATAAACTTGTTGCTAGGGATCATGTACATGTCAGCCCTAGAAATAGCATAAAGATCCAATATTTACTTATCAGATATCACAGAATCATGGACTGGCCCAGGTTAGAAGGCACTTCCAAGGATCATGTAGTCCAATCCTCCTGCAGTGAACAGGGACAGCCTCAGCTACAGCAGGCTGCCCAGAGCCTTGGCCAGGTCCACCTTGAAGAGATGGAGCCTCAACTCCCTCCCTGGGCAACCTGTTCCAGTGTTCAACCACCCTTCTGCTCAGTAACTTCTTCCTAACAGCCTGTTTCAATCTGCCCTTCTCTAATGGGAAACCATTGCCCCTTGTCCTATCACTCCAGGCTTTCATAAACAGCCCCTCTGTAGCCTTGTTGTAGCCCCTTTCAGGGACTGAAAGGTCGCTGTCAGGAATAAGATGTGCGATCAGGAATAAGTCCAATACTGTGATAAAACATCTACAGACACCTTTATCTCTTTTGAAAGGACTGCACACATCCTGTATCTTTTCCCAATTTACAATTCCTAGGCTTTTAAGTAGCTTTTTCAGATCTTTGTTTCCAGTAATTTTTCAGGTCTGTCATGAAATCTGTATTCTCATCATTTTCTCTCATTAACTTTAGCTTAATATAAACAAAAATCTGTGATCAATGTACTTTAACTTCAGGCCCAACTCGACTTGATGAGTAGTGATGCCACAGCTCTCTGTCCTGCAGTGCTTTCTAAAATTATCAGATTGCCATTCTTTCTGGGCCAATTGCTTGTTACGGGAGCTTTGCCCAAGTATTTCTGTGGTGGACTCTACAGATGAGTCCTAGCTTTTTTCAACACCTGAACAATGGTTTTGTTGATGTTGGCTCTCACTCCCCACAATCCTCCTGTTGGGTCACTTTGAGGGGAGCATCTTCTTCTCTTCCTGTATCCCTTCTTTTTAAGAAAGTCAGTCCTTGTAAGGTAGTATTTGAATAAGGAATTCTAGTAAATCACAGAAGTTCTGACAGATACCAAATCTACTCTCAAGACATGTGTCATGTCATTCTTCCCCTGCATTGGGTGCTGCTGATGCCTCACCTCGAGTACTGGGGGCAGTTTTGAGCCACTCACTTCAAGAAAGATATTGAGGGGCTGGAGCCGGTCCAGAGAAGCAACTAGGTCATAGGTTCATAGGATGCAACTAGGTCGAAGCAACTCGGGTGAGGGTCTGAGGACGAGAGGCTGAGATAGCTGGGGGTGTTTAGCCTGCAGAAGAGGAGGCTCAGGGAGGGACTTTCTCCCTCTCTACAAGTTCCTGAAGGGAGGTTCTATTCAGGTGGGGTCAGGCTCTTCTCCCAGGCAACCAGCACAAGGATGAGAGGNGCAGGGCTTGAAGCTATGGGGGAGTGTTGCTATGGATGTTAGGAAGCCCTTCCTCATGGAAAAGGTGATCAGATGTTGGAATGGACTGTCCAGGGCAGTGGTGGAGTGCCCATGCCTGCAGATGTTTAAGGACAGCCTGGCCGTGGCCCTTAGTGCCCTGGTCTGGTCAGTGTGGTGGTTAGGTCCTGGCTGGGCTGGATGAGCTCAGCCTCAATAGTTTTGTGATTCTGTGTTAATGCAGTACTGTTCATTGAATCTGCAGAATGGATTTTAATCTGCTTTAAATAGATGATCAGGTATCTTTAGTGTGTTGAATTAAATGCAGTGTAGGTTTCAAGGGTGTCAACAGCAAAAGGGGTGGGGGGAGCTGAAAGGGAGGAAAAATAAAAACCAGCCATCCACATCAGAGGATTCTGCTCCGATCAGCAACAGAAACCTCCAAGAAACTGAGTTCCACCCAAGAAAGCAAGACCAAAAAAGTAATGAATTAATTAAAGTGTCATTATGTAGCAGGAATTTCTGTTTGGTTTGTTTTTATTTGGTTTCATTTTTCCATCGTGCATCACCCCTAACCTTTAAGGTAGAAGATACTCCACATTAGCATAAATATTAAGCAGGCACCATTTCTGCTGCATAAAGAACTTTTCAGCTAATCATTTTTCCATGCATTTAAATAGGAATATTAGAATGAGGGTAATTACTTCAGTTTTCCATGAGTGATCCATCAAGACGTTGACTTTCACCCTATATTGCTGCACAGATTAGTAAGTGTAAAATTCAATTTAAAATCGGCATCAGAATGGATTTGGCAAGTGTGGTTGTGTTGTCGTTGTTAGTTTTCCACAAAGTTAGGATTTTATTTTTGAAATGTATTTGCTTCTTTTGAAGAGGTTATTTTGTCAGGAGAAAATATAGCACAATACATTTTAAGATGTGACCAGTTACAGGTTAGAACAGGAATCACCCAGCAGGACTGAAAAACCGAGTGTGATGAAGTAAGTTAGAAAAGTTGCTTTGAAATCAAAGTTTCCAGATTGTTGTTGATGTTACTTTTATTTCACATCAAAGGTATCACTGTTGGTGTTGGGGAAGGCCAGTCCAGCATTGCTGAAGCCACTGTAGTTGAAACAAACCAGTGCAGCTTTAACAAAAGCACCTGTGGGAGTTTTACCTTTGCCTGTTGTCAGATAGTTAGATGATTATTTGCTCTTCCAGTTTTAGGCCATTGTACCCAGATAGATTTTATTTTATAAGAATACTCTGCATTTAAAACAGCCCCCTGAAAAACTTGCATTTTCATATACCAAGATGATAAGCAGCTGTCTCAAACAATGCCTCACCAAGATTTGTAAGGAGTTATCTACCATCACTTGCCTAGTTTAGACAGAGGAATTCATCCCCTCTCCAGGTACAGAAAAGATGCTGTTTGCGTATCCCCCTCTACTTGACTGGGTGCTTGAAAGCTGATCATCATCTGAGCAAATGATGGGACTTGGAAAGCAATGTCCTTTTAGAGTAAAACAGATTGCATTGCCGGAGTGAAGGATCGGGAACTGCTTAGTGCACGATCCCAGCACAGATATTAACAGAATGCCTTGTCAATGGTTGGGAAAATCCTAAGTAGGCATTGATTTCTCTTGCCAATATCAAGATTTATTGGCACAAGAAATATCGACTTCAGCAAATCCATGACTTTATTATATCTGAAAGATTAATAAATCTTGTTATCAGCCAAAACCATAAGTCAATATAATCATGCTTGATGATGCTTGTTTTCCCTAAGGATCTCAGCTTCATGATATACTTCCAAGAACTATCAAAATATTGAGGAAAAAACAACTATGGGGCAAGTTTAGTATAAATAGTCGTATTCTCATTATCGTTTTTCTTGTGGTCTCTGTGACTTTGCAAAAGGCATTTGCCTGTTCCTGGGGTTTTTGAAATTGATTCTTTTTCTTGTGAAAAGCTGGGCTCCATTTTTGGATATAGGATTACAATTTTAATGTTGAGAAGTAACCAGATAATACATACATGTGTCCATGGGAGCTTCTTGGCTCATAGATAGTCTTGTTTCTGAATTACATGGTAAAATATGTAGCCTTAATAGGCTGCATTTGTAATCTGTTGAAGAGACTCTGCTTTGTAACGCCTGAATAGAAGAATTGCTTCTCTGTGCAATTTAGGCAATATGTGTGTTCCAGAACAACCTGCTTTCTTTTGAGCCCATTTACTATTTGGTGGGACAAGGACTTTTTTTGTTTGAAAGACCCTTTGCCATTGCTTTGTACATGGGTTTCTTTTCAGTGTTTTTGTCTTGGAGTGTGTTCTCCAAAGCAGGAGGAAGGCAGGGAAGGTCCAGGAAGGCTGTTTAGCTGTCCCTCTGCCTGTGGTGAGAGGGAACTCCCCTTGACATCCGTCATGGGGATGGCACAGGTCCCAGCTGAGATGTGGTCCATGCATGCTCCCTGTGTGGGGGATGGAGAACAGAACCACTTAAAAGGCACAGTTTCAACAGAAACAACAGCACTGTGGGACTGTTTGTTGCTGGACCTCCTGTTCTCCTTGAAGTGGGCTAAGTGTGCAGAAGTAGGGAACAGTCGTAAGGTAAGCGTAGAGTCTTGCTTCTAGCCAAGAACAAACCCAGGGACCAGTGTAAGTTGGGAACTGACCTGTTGGAGAGCAATCTAGGAGAAAGGGACTTGGGGGTTCTTGGCCAGCAGGATGACCCATGAGCTAGCAATGGGCCCTTGTGGCCAAGAAGGCCAGTAGCATCCTGGGATGGATTAGAAGGGGGTTGGCTAGTAGATTGAGAGAGGTTCTCCTGCCCCTCTACTGTGCCCTGGTGAGACCCCATCTGGAATAGTGTGTGCAGTTCTGGGTCCTTCAGTTCAAGGACAGGGAACTCCTTGAGAGAGTCCAGTGCAGAGACACAAAGATGATGAAAGGAGTGGAGCATCTCCTTGATGAAGAAAGGCTGAGGGAGCTGGGTCACTTTGCCTTGGAAAAAAGGAGACCGATTGTATGATTCTATAGTGAGGGTGACAGAGCACATGGCCTCTTCTGGACCCACTTCATCAGGTCCCTGTCCTTCCTGTATTGTCCTTTCTTCTCAATTGCTTTAATTTCACAGTTTTCAGTAAGTGGAGGTGAGAAGGCTTTAGTAAAATATCAGAAGGTCACTTTTCTTGAGCCATTTATCAGGAGAAGACAAGAGCATTCAGAATGGGTGTTGCTTTCTGATACCTGATGTCGTTTGGGTTGCAAAACACTTTCCATGTAGTTTGAGGGGATGTAAAGTATTAATGGTCCCATAAAATCAGGTAGCAAAATCCCTTCCCGTAATCTTCTTTTTTGCTTCCACAAGCTGGTTGAAAGGTTGTTTTACTTCACACTGAATAGCAATTGTCAAGCATTTTTCAAAAGCAGATTGTATCTCTTGATACAATCTCTTTTGAGATTCATCATGTGGCAGCATGGGTTGGGTTTTTCCTTCCACACGTGATGTGGTTTCTGTATTATTCAAAGTTGGAGATAGTTGGTCCTGCATGATTTGATGCAATTGATAGAGAGTAGGGTTGCAATGTGAGAGAAGAACTGTCAGCTAACAAGAAGCAGCATACAGATGCTTACAAAATTACGAAAGCGTTATAAATGCCATCTCCTCGATGCTGCCCAAGAGTTTCCGAGGTGGCATTCCTCCTAGAGGTCTTCTGCTAATAGAGGCAGTGCTAGCACCACAGGAAGAAAACAGTTCTGCAGGCTCAAAGATCATATTTTTCATGGGAATGGATATGTGTTGTCCAAGCCAAGTGCTGTTGGATATGCTCTTTTGTTAATTATTCCAAGCGTTGTGCTTCATATTTTAAAGACAGCATCACGCATACAGATTCTCCCCTTAACGCAATCTGTTTGCCACAGGGCAGAGCATAGCACAGGCAATTGGGCACAGGGTCCTTTGCTTGGCCAGGGTAGACCCCAGCAGACACAGACTGGGGGAAGAGTGATTGGAAGCAGACCCCTAGAGAGGGACTTGTTGACAACTGTCTTAACAGGAGCCAGCATTATGTCCAGGTGGCCCAGAAGGCCAATGGCATCCTGGCTTGTATCAGGAATAGCATGGCCAGCAGGAGTAGGGATGCAACTCTTCCCCGTGTATTGGGCACTGGTGAGGCAGACGTTTCTCCATCTAGAGTGATATTAGGGATTTGTTTTCTTGGAGAATTCTTTGGCTTCTCTGCACTGCTCTGTGCCTGTGTGTATCTGTGATGTAACCAAGGTGGAGGTGTGATTTACTGAGGTGTGCATGGCATGTAGGACTGTCAGCCTTTTACAGAGCAGTTATTGCAAAGCAACTTTGTCAAGGGTTTTTTTTCTGTTTTTTGTTGTTCATAATAAGAGTATTCATATTATGGGGTAGCGTAGACACAGTATTACAAGAGGGAATGGCTTCATACTGCAACGGGGTAGGTTTGGGTTTTTTCACAGCAAGAGCAGTCAGACACTGGAACAGGCTGCCCAGGGAGGGAGTTGACTCCCAATGCCTGCAGATGTTGAAAGGTGGTTTAGATGTGGTGTTGGGTGATCTGGTTTAGGGATAAACTTGGTAGCGTTGATGGTTGGACTCGATGATGCCAAGGGTCTTTTCGAACCAGAATGATTCTGTGAATCTATTAACTGTACAGATATGTATTGCCTCTTCCACGGGGAAGCACAAGATTTCTCAGTAGCTCATACCAAAGCACCTGCCATTCTTTATAGTAGTGTGGCTTGAGCTAGTTTATACCACAAATACCAAGCCACCAGCTATGAATTTCTTTATGGATTAGTGAGCTGTCATCTTGCTTCTGCTGTACAGATAGACACAAAATGTGAAATACCGTACAGTTTCCCATATCTACTGGTCAAATAATTTTCTCTATGAGCAATATAAGATTGTGGTGTGTTGCGCTGTGTGCATAACTGAGCTATAAACCTTTGCTGCCTGCTCTGGTGGGGGTTCAGTTTGTAATTTGTGATTCAAGCCATTGCTTTCTTTTTATATTTTCTCCTCCTTGTTCAGCTGAGTCCCAACAGTTTATTCTTTGTTCAGACAATGGGACCAATAACCATTAACCTTTTCAGTGTGGCTTTTTAGCATGTCATGAGTTTAGATGTCTTGCGTCTTTCTGCCATTAACCTTTCTGATGGGACAGTGTGCTGTGTTTTGCTTACTTCAGCACGTCACGCACGTTTTCATCCCTCGCCTGTCTGCAGCCACTATATTTCATTACAAGAAGAATGAGGGAATGCAATGGGGAAGAGACAAAGGCAGCGCAATCCATGCCTTTTCCATAGGCAGATGAGCAGCTGGCATAACCTTAGTTAATAAAAGCAGCCCACTAATGAAGCATCCTTGGTCAGAAGCAGGAGCAGTTCCCCTAACACTATGGCAGGCACTTGCTGCAAGGCCACAACTGTCAACTGCAATAAGGCATTACAACCAAAGCCCTCCAACAAAAGCCGCTCATCTAAGACCAACACCAGTGAAAGGTTTTGTTATTCTTGCTTTACTGAGCGTGAAATGGAATTGAAAGGCAATATTAAATGCGTTATTAAACTTAAGACACGGCGTCTTGCGATCTTCTCTAGCAATTGCCCTTGCCGCACGTACAGATGATGTGTGCAATATTCTCTGTAGGGCTAGTCGTTTTGTATGGCCTGTAAGTTTCAAGAAACATTGGCATTGCAATTACTCACTCTTCGTTTTATGACAAACTAAAAGTAAGGTTCTTTTGGGAACTGTATGTTCTCCGGTTACTTTCTTTCTATATGCAGGCAGGTATCTACCACAAGAAAGTCATTAAGAAGTGGAAAAAATAGACTTATTCTTTCCCTACCTCTCAAAAAATTCTTACAATTACAAAAACTGTCCTTCTTTCATACTTTCACACCAACACTAGTCTATCAAGTTTTTCATTGATCACAGAATCACAAAATAATTGAGGCTGGAAAAGACTTCTGAGATCATCAAGCCCAGTCCCATGACCTAACATCAGCACAGTAAGCTGGACCATGACACCAAGTGCCACGTCCAGTCTTTTCTTAAACACTGCCAGGGATGGGGACTCCACGACTTCCCTGGGAAGTCCATTCCAATGTCTACTCACCCTTTCCATAAGGAAGTGCTTCCTAACATTTAACCTAAACCTCCTCTGGCTCAGCTTCAGGCCTAGCCCTCTTGTCCTATCACTAGCACAAGAGAAGAGCCTGACCCTCACCTGTTGCTCTCCTGTGGACCCACTCCAGTACCTCAATCTCTTTCTCAAAGCAAGGGGCCCAGAATTTGCCATAGCATTATGGCTTCCCTTAGGTCCCATTGAAAGGGGGTTAGAACTGATGTTTGTTTCCTGAAAACAAAGCAGGATTTAAAAAGTAATGCCATTGCCTAGGAGCACCTGGATGAGACCCTTTTCTCAGGCGAGCACCGAGTGGTTGTTTCCACAGACCTTAGCTGGCTTGAGGGCAGGCCCAAGGGAATTACATGAAAGCAGATTTCTGCTGCTGGATTCTGTGTTTGTTCAGCTTGCCTAGAAACCAGACAGGGATGGAACATTAAACAAAAGGAATGGATCTAAGGGGTATTCATCAATTAAACCCAACAGCTAGGAAGGATGCCTGGTAACACAGAGCATTTCCACTCTGTGCTCAGAAACTGCAACCCAACTGGACTGGGAAGCCCCCTTGGAACTCAAAGTCACTTGCCTGGCAACAGAAGTATATTCTAGTGATTAACTATCTCCATAACTAATTGAAAGACTTATGCAGACCAATTAATTATCATCAGACAAGACCATTCAGTATCACTTCCGTTGCATGGAGCAGATGTTGGAGGAGCTGACTCTGCACCTAACTGGCAGTTAAGCAGTAGATGGAGCATCAGTTAATTCTGTTAGCTGAAGCTTAGCTGATGGCCAGTTTTTGTTCAGCTGTGTAACTGAGAGTTCCTACAAAATAACTGTGACATATAGGAGAGAATTATTCCTTGTGATATGAAATAAATGTTGGAAGATAAGTCCCCAAAGATATTGTTTGAAATGTAATCACTTCCACTGGGATTTGCATGCCTTATTTTGACAGTTTGTGTTGAAAACAGCAACTTGACTCCTGGTAGTTCAGAGTCCTGGTACAAACAGGTAGTCTGTATTAGATTGTCAGGTATGAATGTATTCATATTCTAAAACAACAGTACAGAAATTCACTTTTTATTTAATGATTCAGAAAATGTCCAGTCCCACTATCTCTTGATTATTACAAATTAACTCTGGAAGAGCTCTCTGACAGGAAAGAAGTGATGATACACTCAAAACACTCAAACAGCTTAGAGGAAAAGATTGGAAATTAGGAGGCCATTGGGTAGGACTTGAGTTTAATCTGGTTGCTGGGTTTGGAGTATGTCTGGTGACAGACAGGTCAACAGCCACAGCTTCATTTCAACACTTTGTACAGTCATCTTCCCAGTTCCTAGAAGAATTAAGAACATTTAGAGGCAACTTTCACCTGAAAATAAATTGCTGCATCAGAAGAGGAGTAAGACTAAAATTAAAAAATTCAGCAGAACAGGGTTGAGTGGCTTGGACAAAGAGAGATGTGATAGTGTTCATGTAAAGATGCTTTGACATGAGGTTTCCATCTTACTGAGAACAAAATCCATTCCATTTCAGATAGTCTAAGTCTTATGGAGTTATGGTGTGTCTTATGCCTTCTTAGGTTTATCCTGATGGTATTCCACAAGAAATGGACAATATGGCTTGTGACTGTGGGGCCACTTCAGTTAGGAACGTTAGTTATGGGTACTCTGTTCAGAAATGCCTGTTCACTCAGAGCATTTTGTGGCTGCAAAAGAATGCTGGGAGTGTTTAGTCTAGAGAAGAGGAGACTCAAGGGGGACCTTCTCTCTCTCTCCAGCTACGATTGTAGTCAGGGAAGGTCAGGCTCTTCTTCCAGTCAACTATCGACAGACTGAGAGGGCAGGGCCTGAAGCTGCCAGGGGATGGTTAGGTTGGATGTTAGGAAGCCCTTCCTCATGGAAAGGGTGAACAGACATTGGAATGGACTGCCCAGGGCAGGGGTGGAGGCCCCATCCCTGGAGGTGTTTAAGGACAGCCTGGCTGTGATCCTCTGTGCCCTGATCTGGCCGATGTGGTGATGTTGGGTCCTGGGCTGGGCTGGATGCGCTCAGAGGGCTTCTCCAGTCTCAATGATTCTGTGATTCTGTATCATATTCAAAGGCTGTTTAATGTCAGCAGTTCTAAAAAAGGCTGGAAATGTTTTTCTATTTTGTTGTGTTTTGAGGTTCCTTTTAAGGTCCTTCTAAATCTCACTGATGTCTGCACTTGCATGCCACAGGGATAACTCCATGAGGGGGTAATCTTTGTCAGCAGCTGACATGTGGTTAAGTCTGATCATTTGATTCCTGCTGTGGACAGAAATAAGCATTCTTTGTCTCTTCCTTCAAAATTCTTCCCTGTAAACTACCTGACCTAAGCTGTCTATCCTGTACAATCTGGGAGGGGAATGCAAAGTGAAATTAGCTCTGCACATCCTGCTGTCAAGCCTGAGATCTTCATCACTGACTTCTGTGGACCTCCTTGTCAGGGAAACACCCTGTTCTGCCCATGCTTTGCTTTATAAAAATGTTTGCCTTTTAAAATAAGGAAAAAGCAACAGAACAAGCCTCCATTGTATATTTGTTGACATCAAATTATCCCAGAAACCAAACCCTGCATGTTTATTAAGATGTGTGTCCCTGTCACTGTGACCACCCAGCATTGCCTTGAACTGCAGGAACAGACAAGGAGTGATTGAGCTGTGGATTTTTCCTCTTTATGTATTATCCTTGAGTTTAGGCTCAGTCTGGCTCCTAAATAGAATAATCAATGCCATTATCTCTTCCTCCCTGATCTAAATCACATCAGCAGATCAATACCTACAACAAAGACGGCCAGTGGGACTCATTACTGTGCTGCCCAAGACAGGGTATAGATATTCTGGGGAAGGTTATCTGGTGTTCTCTGGTAGTTAACAACAACTGTCAGATATTAATGGTGCTCCACAGCCTCACCTTTACGCTGCTGTGACTGATAACAGGACATGTTTATAACAAAACGAATCTCTGCTACCCTTTTCCTTGCCCTCCCAATTCTTGTTCACTCGTTGGTTCCCTTTCTCCCCTCCTGTCTGCTGTTGCAGCGTGTCTGAGAATATCAAATGGTGAGGGCCCTCTCATTGAGATTCCTCGCAAGTGCAGGTTTTCTTTTATACAGGCTAACATCTGCTGCAGTATTACAAAGGCTAATTAAAATAAATTCAGATCCTATATTAGTCTTTTCACAAACATTTATTACACAAGACACTGGGTGATAAAGTGTATGATACAGTTAAGCTGCCGCAGAAGCTGTGTTTTGATTGGGTTTGCTGGCCAGTCAGGAACAGCCTCCCCAAAGAAATTGGTGTTTGCAATACAGTAATTTCCACTAGACTTAATAATGAAGTCTACCCCAGAGTTCTCCTCATGTTTATTCATATGTAGCAACTAAATACAAAAAAGTTATGCTTAAAAACGTGCCCAGAAAAATACACTTCTTCTCCTGTCAGTTTTCTCTTGTCAAAAGCAGACAGCTAGTTTGCAAATCCTAGGTGAACAGTATGACAGACAATTCATGTGTCAAGCCATCAAATCATCAAAGAAAGGGGTAGTTAGCCACTCATTTAACAGCTTCACTATCTGCAGTGGCACAGCCTCAGTGTAATAGCAGGTACCACCCTGCACCACTACCCTGCCTTGGATGTCAGGCTGTGAAGCTTGGGTAACCTCAAAGAGAAGTAAGGAGTGGTACCTGAAGTACGTTTGGTCATGTTTTCAGCAGTTAGAAATACATGGCTGGGCCCAGCATTGTGTTTATTCCTTACTATGTGCTGCAGAGAAGCAGAACAGGGTGCCCAAACAACGTTGTCAAGTCTCTGTCCTTGGAGCCCATAAAAGTCTGGGTGAGTAGTGGTGAAGCTGTGCCCTGCAGACATACTAAGGAGCCAAAATGTAAACAAGTTGCACTGTATTTTTTTTCCTAATATAACAGCAAGATTTTCTTGGCGAATCATAGAATCACAGAATGGGTCACGTTGGAAGGGACCTCAGAGATCATCTAACCCAATCTCCTTGCCGTGAGCAGGGATGCCTCTTGACTAAACCTAGTGGCTCAAAGCCTCATCCAACCTTTCTCCAGAAAGGGGGCAGTCACTACCTCTCTGGGTAACCTATTCCAGTCTCGCCACCCTCATACTAAAGAATTTCTTCCTAAATTCTAATCTAATCTCCTGCAGTTTCAAGCCAGTTCCCCTTGTCCTGTCACTCTTGTAAAAAGTCCCTCTCCAGCCTTCCTCCAGTTTCTCTTCAGATAATGGAAGGCTGCTATCAGGTCACCCCAAAGCCTTCTCTCTTCTGAACAACTCCAGCTCCCTCAGAATGTTCTTGAAGCAGAGGTGCTCCATCCCCTGGATCATCCTTGTGGCCCTCCTCTGAACCTGCTCCAATAGATCTGTGTCCCTCTTACAGTGGGGACACCAGAGCTGGAAGCAGTACTCAAGATGGGGTCTCACAAGGGCAGGGTAGAGAGGAAAAATCAGGTCCCTTGATCTGCTGGCCACACTTTTCTTGATGCATCCTGGGGTACAGTTGGCCTTCCAGACTGCCTGAGTGTACTGTCAGCTCACATTACACTTTTTGTTGATTAACACCCCCAAGTCCCTCTCTTCATGACTACTCACAATCAATAATGTGGCATCTGTCCTGCTACTGAAAGGCTTTTTGTGCCTTTCAGGGAATGGGAAATAACATTGTTGGGCAACCTGATGTAGTTGAGGCTGTCCCTGCTCACTGCAGAGGGGTTGAACTTAGATGACCTTTGGAGGTCCCACCAAACCCAAATGATTCTATGATTCTATAACCTTCATCTCCTTGTGTCTGAAAGGAGGGGAGTGCCCTTACACAGGCTGATTGCTTTGATAGTTTTGATTCAGGGCTAAAATACAACATGAAGGTCTATTTTCCAGTAGCTCTTCCTTAGCTGTTTCCCTCCCACGAAACAGCAAAGTAGGAGTTAATAAAAATAGGAGTTAATAAACCCCGGGTCTGTCATGTATCGTGTCCTTTCTACAGACAGCTGAGCACCAATATTTGTGCTTTCTTTTACTCTCTTGGTCCCCAGATTATAACGCACAGACTGAATATTTCCAAGGACACCACAGCAAAACTTGCAGAGAAATCAGTATGGGCATAGGTTGGGCATAATCAAACCAAACAAAAACTCTCCCCGAAAAAGCCCTGGAAAATAGCCAAGCTTCAGAGTGAGATAATCTTAGCAAACCACTTGAAAGGAACATAATGAATAACAGCTATGAGCAGCAGAAATGACTGGAGCTATCTTTAATTAGAAAAGCACAAAGGGAATGGGGTTGTCTGTGAATTTCTTAAATCTGTGTAATGGATGTGTCTGTCCATCTTTCTCCTATAGTTTCCTTCTAAACATAAATGTTTGTCTATATTGCTGCCTAAAATCAGTCCAGGAGAAAACACAAACTGCTAGTTAATTCTATAGTAGCTAATACCAAGCTCTTGCACCTTTTTTTTAACCTGAGCAGCATTTGTTCTTAGCCTGACAGTACCAAGGAGGTGATCCTGCCCCTATACTCAGCCATGGTGATGCTGCACCCCAAGTACTGGGGGCAGTTTGCGCACTCCAGTACAGGAAGGGCATGGAAGTGCTGGAGAGGGAACAGAGAAGGGCTACTGAGCTGGTTGGGGTCTGGAGAGCAGATCTGGTGGGGAGAGTCTGAGGGGGCTGTGTCTATTCCGCCTAGAGGAGGCTGAGGGCAGACCACACTGCTCTCTACAGCTATCTGAAGGGAGATTGGAGTGAGGCAGGGGTTGGCCTCTTCTCCCTAGGGACTATTGATAGGACTAGAGGAAATGGGGTCAGATTGGATCTTAGGAAAAACTTCCCAAATTGTGGAGAGGCCTTGGCACCTGCTGCCCAGGGAGGGGGTGGAGGCACCATCCCTGGAGGGGTTCAACAGACAGGCAGCCAGGGTGTTGTGGGAGATGGGTTAGTGGTTGGGGGCTGTAGTGTGGACAGTTGGACTTGATGATCTTGAAGTTCTTTTCCAACCTTGATTCTATGACATGACGATGAAAGGCTCACAGCTGAGTGCACTGCTCTTTTCTTCATCTGGCAGTGGCTTTGAGCTTCTCTCCGCTGGTCTGGGGACTCTCTATGTGCCATCCACCATGCTCTGCACTACTATGGCTCTCTTCACTGTTCCAGACCAAGAATAGATTAAAGCAAGGAGCTTCTGTCTTTAAATCAAAACATGATCATTAACTAACATGAACACAAGGTGTGTTAAAGCTTGCCCACCTTTGCTGATAAGGGAGGGGAGTTCAGATTTAGTCTTGCAGGAGCTCTGAAATAGCACAAGTTTAGCCTTACAGTTTGCAGCATAATGTTTGGCTTCGATTCATCCAGAAGATGAGAGAGGAGGAGTAAGGCAGCCGTGCAGACACACCCCGCAGGAGCGCTGATGCTGATGAGGCGTTTCACCGAAATGATTAATGCCCATTTACAAAATTGGGCTATTTACAAAATTGAGCGTGTAACTTAAAGCCTACCTGGGTGAAAAGGAAGGGTCTCTGCCTGCTGACACCACTTTTATCCCGCGCTGTTCTCTCTGTCCATTGTGCTCTAATTATGCCTTGCACAGTGGCCTGTCTCAGGTGGCATTAGTCCAGGTTCTGCTGGTTGCAACCACTCCTACCTCTCCCAACGTGTTGTGTCAGGCTGCAGGAGTGAGGGGACAAGGGAGCACTTAATGGAAGGTGAGAGTTTTCCATTTATGGCTGTTATTCCACTCTGGGTCTGGGGTAAAAGCCATTATAAGGGTGTTTCAGAGCACCACAGGAAGAAACTACCATAACTAGGAGTAATGGAGTAAGACTGAGCAAAGGCAAATGGAGGCTATTTCCTGACAGTGAGATCTATTAGAGTGAGGAACAGGTAAGTCCCACAAGGGAACTGGTAGAAGCCCAAGCACTTGAGTCATTTAAAACTACAGTGGACAAAGAAATGAGGAGCGTGTAATACGGAATAATCTACTTTGAATGACCTCTGTCTCTCATTTCTGGATCGCTTGACACTTTCCATCTTATAGGCTCCTGCAAAGCATTTTTAGTAAGTTCAGTTGTAAAGCAAGAGTAATAACTACAGTTGGGATTTGTTTTATAGTGCAGTTCCTCAGCCCTTTCTGTTGGGGTCTCCTGCATGTGACAAGGTGAAGAGTTTCAGGCTTCTGCAATTGAGTGAAGTCCAGTTCAGGGGAAGGTTTCTCTTCCAGAAATACCCATTTTGCTCCACGATTGTACTCCAACCTGGACTTACATCCTGAGTACTGGGTTCAGGTTTGGGCACCTCAGTACAAGAAAGACACTGAGGTTCTAGAGTGGGTCCAAACAAAGGCAACAAGATTGATGAAGGGGCTGGAGGACAAACCTTGTGAGGAGTGGCTGAAGGAGCTGGGGCTGGTTAGTCTGAAGAAAAGGATGCTGAGGGGTGACCTTATTGTTCTCTACAACATCTGGTAAACACAACCAATTTCAGAAAAGAGCCACCAACATTACTGGAAGATTTCTAAACAAAAATGGACCCTCTGCTGAACACACAGCTCACCATGCTTGGAGAAGGGTGTTGGAGTATGCATTGGGATTAGCTGGGGTGGAGCTGACTGTCCCTACCACATCTCTCCCAGTACTGTGTGTGTGGTGGTAGCTGCACTGGTGTTGCTAACACTCCAGTGTTCTGGCTGCTGCTGAGCAGGGCTCACACAGCACCAAGGCTGGGGGGCAGAGGGGGTTCTTTTCTAACAGTCTGCCCAAGAGTAGGCTGAGGGATGAGACAGACCAGCTAACCCAGACTGACCAAAGGGGTGTTCCAGACTGTATGGCATCAGCCCAGATATAGAAGTGAGGGGAAAAAGGAAAGGGAAGGGCATTAGTTGATGGCATTTTGTCCTCTGGAGCAACCACTGCTATCAGGCTCTGCTGCCTAGAACAGCAGCTGAACACCTTCTGCTGATGGACAGTAATCATTGTTATTTGCCTGTGCTTCCATGTGCAGCTCTCACTTCTGCTTTATTGGACTGTTGTTGTCTTGACCTGCTGGCCTCTCATTATATTTTTCTCTCCTCTCTCCATCCAAGAAGGGAGGCAGTGACAGAGTGGCTTTGGTGGGCACCGAGCCCCCAACCACAACCAAATCACCACAAACTCCCTGATGGTAGGTTGTAGAGAGGTGGAGGTTGGTCTCTTCTCACAAGGATCAAGTGACAGGACAAGAGGAAATGGTGTCAAGCAGGGGAAGTTTAAGTTGGACATGAGGAGAAACTTCTCCACTGAAAGAGTCATTAGGCCTTGGAACAGGCTGCCTAGGGAGGTGGTTGAGTCAGCATCCCTGAAGGTGTTTCACTGTTGTGTAGATCAGGAGGCTCAGGACAGGGTTTAGGGATGCCCTTAGGACAATTGGGTTAATGGCTGGACTTTGCAGTGCTCTGTCACCTTCACTGTGAAAAATTATACTCTTCTCCTCTTTATGTGGAACCTCCTCTGTGACACCTGTTGCCCCTTGTCTTGTCATTGGATGACACCAAGAAGACCCTGGCTCCTTCCTCCTGACACCCGCCCTTTCCATATTGATCAACATTAATGGGGTCACCCCTCAGTCTCCTTTTTTCCAAGCTACAGAGGCCCAGCTCCCTCAGCCTTTCCTTGTCAGAGAGATACTCCACTCCCTTCATCATCTTTGTGGCTCTGCACTGGACTCTCTCAATCAGTTCTGTGCCCTTCTGGAACTAAGGGGCCCAGAACTGGACACAATATTCCAGATGTGGTCTCACCCAGGGCACAGTAGAGGGGGAGGAGAATCTCTCTGTAATCCACCCTAGGATACCATTGGCTTTCTTGGCCACAAGGGCACATTGCTGGCTCATGGTCATCCTGCTGGCCACTAGGATCCCCAGGTCCCTTTCTCCTATGCTGCTCTCCAGCAGGTCAGTCCCCTGCCCATACTGGTCTTTGGGGTTGCTGTTGCCCAGATGCCAGACTCTACGCTGCCTTGGTTGGATTTCATTCACTTGCCTGCTGCCCAACTCTCCAGCCTGTCCAGGTCACTGTGGTTTGTCAGCCACTACTCCCAGCTTTGTGTCATCAACAAATTGCTGACAGTGCACTCCAGTCCTTCACAAACCTCTGTTTTGCTTGATGTGTCATCTCCAGTTAACAATAGCAGCATAAGACAATTTAATAAGGTTTTTGTTGTCTGTGCTAAGCAGACAGATCTTCTGTGACTTTCCCTTCTGTGTTTTTCTGTGGCTGGTTTTGGGTTTTTTGCAAGGCAAATCCATAAACCTTCTCTCTCAGCATTGATCTGTGTACAGTAAACATGAACCTTAAATATCAATGTTCTAGCAGAATAGCTGTTACTTTTACATATATTTTATGTTTATAGTGCTTTTCTGTATTTAAAAGAATAAATGCTGAAGAAGTTGTGAGATTCCAGTGACTATATCATCATGTACCTACTAAATGAACATGTTTATTGCACCATTTAGATGAAAGAAAGCTATATTCAAATGCACCTGTATTACGATAGGATGCAGACTGTGTAGGCACACTATATGCTGTCCAGTAGAAAGCTGTGCTGAAACACAGAGAGAGACAACTACTGCGTATGTAACTGTAGTCTGTCTGTGGGTATTTCCATATTATCTCTTGTAAAGCATTTTCCATGAAGTAGAAATAAGAGCATGTGGACAGAATACTTGATTCCACTGCTAATAATGGCATAGAATCATAGAATCCTCATGGTTGGAAAGCACCTCCAGGATCACCAAGTCCAGGCCTCATCCCAACAGCTCCCTAACCCCTAGGCCATAGCCACAAGTTCTCCATCTACTCATTTTTTAAACACCTCCAGGGATGGTGACTCCACCACCTCCNGTGACTCCACCCCCCCCCTGGGCAGCCTGTTCCAGTGCTCAGCCACTCTCTCAGGAGAGAACTTCTTCCTAAGATCCAATCTAAGCTTCCTCTGACACAACTTGAGGCCATTTCCCCTCGTCTCATCATTAATAATTTCAGAGAAGAGACCAGCACCAGCCTTGGTACAACATCCTTTTAAGTAGTTGTAGAGCACTGTAAGGTCTCATCTCAGTGTCATCTTCTGTAGAGTGAACAACCCCAGTTACCTCAGTTGCTCCTTATAGGGCCTGTTTTCCAGACCTCTCCCTAGACTCATTGTCCTCTCTGGCCCTGCTCTAGCACTGCAATATCCTCCTGACACTGTGTGGCCCAAAACTGGAACCAGTGCTCAAGGTGTGGGCTCATGAGTGCAGAGTACAGAGGCACCATCACCTCCCTACTCCTGCTGGTTACACCATTCCTGATGCCTTCTTGGCCACCTAGGCACACTGCTGGCTCCTGTTCAGCCAGCTGTCGACTAACACCTCCGGATCCTTTTCCACCAGGTAGCTCTTCCCCAAGTGTGTAGCGCTGCTAGGGGTTATTGTGACTGAAGTGCAGGACCTGGCACTTGGCTTTCATAAACCTCATCCCTTTGGCCGCAACCCATTGCTCCAGTTTGTCCAGATCCGTCTGCAGCACCTCCCCACCCTCAAGCAGATAGACACTGCAGCTTCTTTTTGTGTCATCTGCAAATTTACTGAGGGTGCATTCAATCTCCTCATCAAGGTCATTGATAAAGTTATTAAACAAGACTGCTTCCAAAACTGAGCCCTAAGGGACACTACTTGTGACCGGATGCCAACTGCATTTCACCCCAATCATCACAACTCTCTGAGCCATGAGCCACCAGCTTCTCCAGTAGAATGCTATGGGAACCACTGTCGAATGCCTGACTGAAATCCAGGTAGACAACATCCACTGCTTTTCCCTCATCCACTAGGCAGGTCACCTGGTCATAGAACAAGGTCTGGTCTCCAAAGATGGCCACCAGATTCAGATCATGGCAAGCTCCTCCCTCCTAGGCAGCAATCTTTCAATGCAGGATTTACCATAAAGGGCTGAAAAAGTGCTGGGAACTAGCAACTTGTTATAGAAAAGACCTTCACGTGTCTTCTGCTACCCAGCAGTGATGTGGTGTGATTTACTTACAAAGGCAGTGATTCAGCACACGGAATAGTTCTGGAAACGTGTTCTGGAAATTGTTTCTTAGCAGTGACAGGAATATTTCACTGGTACATTTGCTCTGTCATTAGTGCCTGGGATCCACAGGGCAAATATTAAAGAAAGATAAGATACAGCAAACCACAGAAAAATACAGTTGACAGGAGCTGAAGGACATGTTGGGCATTTAAAGCAGGGGATTAACTAAGGTAATTACTTTCCCTGTCACTCAGATAAGGCACCGCTACAGGTGAACAGTCCACACAGACCCATGGACACTCTGACCTGCTGGTGGGAGTGATATTCCTGCACTGCAGTCACTGCTGAGGGAACTGGATTGGGATGAAAGTGGATTTCCAAGGCACCTTAGTTCCAGAGCAAAAAGCTGTGAGAAAATGTAGTTGCCATCAGCAGAACTTTTATTCCTATTTCTTTTGTAAGGTGCAAACTTGTTCTTTAATTGTCCATGTTCACTCCTCTTTTTTTTTTTAGGGTTGGGTTGTTTTTCTCCACAATTCCTGGATCTCTCTCCTTTGCTAAGTATTTAATTCACCTTTCATATCTGTTTTAGCTATCTATCTCTGTTATAGCCTCTACAGTTATATTTCAACGAGCTATCCTGCTAAAACATCCTGCCTGAAAACTCAGACCAACAGCTTAGAGAAGGAGTTTGGATGGATGGAGAGATAAATGGTCTTCCAGAATAGGTCTTAGGGCTGTCTCTTTTAACTGTTTAAGCTGTCAGCCTCTGTGTATTTATAGCCTGCTTATCACGCTGGTATCTGAACACCTATCAATTTAGCACTAGAAATCCAGTCCAAGTCTCAATCCATTTGTGGAGACTCACTGGCTGTTCCCTACTCGCCTTACATGTGTAGAATAAAAGATTTGATATCCAGCCATGCTTTGCTTTTTCCTTCCTAGCCTATTATCTGAAAGCCTGATCAAGGGTTTCCTAAACTGCCAAGAGAGACTCTTTGTGGTCCCTAGAAAAGGTAGTTTGTACTTGTTCAGAGCTCTCCTGTTTCTGAAAGAGCTCTTCTTTTTCTCAAAAGGAATTTTCATTTAAAGAGTCTTGCAAAATTTCCAAGCTACAATTTGAACTTCCTTTCTCCCTGGACTTTTCCTCCTTTTTTGGGCATTTTACTCTGTTCCACATCATTTCTTTTATCCATGAAGCTGCTGGGGTCTTTTTTTTCTCACATTCCTAATTGAGCAATATGCTAAAGTGAGAAAGTGAAGAGATATAGTAGAGATATTCTCAAAACAGCAGCGATACTCACTTGGCAGCCAATGCTAAGCTGAGGAAGTGAAGCAGTTCAGTATTTGGAGCTGACAGTCATCTAGAGAGAGGAAAAAGGAAACACTAAACACAACGGCAAGTTTCACATCTGATAACCTGGAGCATTTTCAAAGAGAAAAATAAATATTTAAGAAGAATAAACTAATAGTTTTCAGTGCTGTGTTCCCAAAAATTATAATGGACTGCTCAGGTGGTGGGGTCCCCATCCTGGAGGGGTTTAAGGACAACCTGGCTGTGGCCCTTAGTGCTCTGGTCTGGCTGATGTGGTGATGTTAGGTTATGGGCTGGGCTGGATGAGCTCAGAGGGCTTTTCCAGCCTCAATGATTCTGTGAAAGACATCACAAACACATGTTGGATTGCTCTCAAGTCTTTATGCTGATCTAAAAGCTGCATCTCACAAAGCAGTCATCTACATCTTGTCTTTACAAATGGTCTGCATTATAGACTGCATGAAGAAAAAAGGGATTTCATTAGAAGGCTTATGACAGAATGGCCCAGATTGGAAGGGACCTCCAAAGATCATCCAGTCCAACCCCCCTGCAGTGAGCAGGGACAGCCTCCCCTGGAGCAGGTTGACCAGAACATTGTGCAGGCCCACCTGGATGTGTTTGAAATACTGAAGCACCATGGTTTTCGGGAAAAAGAAAACAAAACTCAAAGCATTTAACTGGTTAGAGAAATCCAAGTTAGAATTGGGAAAACATAGCGTTGGTGGTTTCTCCTGAAAGAGCTGAGGGGGAGAGCAGCCAGAAGGTGAGGATGTTGCAGGGTCTACCTTTGTATTGGTCTGGTTGGAATGGAGTTAGTTTGCTGCAGAGCAGCCTGTACAGTGCTGTACTTGAGATTTGTGGCCAAAACTATGTTGATAACAACCAGTGTTTTAGCTATTGCTGAGCAGAGCGCACCAGCTTCCAGGCTCTCTGTTTCCTGCTCTGGTGCCCCAGCAAGAAGGCTGGGTTGGAAGGGGCTGCGAGGGGAGGCAGCTGGGACAGCTGACCTGAGCAGCAAGGTCTTGCAGCCCATTGTAATGTCCTGCACAGCAACACCACGGGTGTGGGTAGCCTTTCCAAAGCAGATGTTGCTCTGAGGGTGGGTGGTTGGGTGCTGAGTGATTACCTTTGTATCACTTGCTTGATTGGAGGAGGTTTTCCCTTCACTTTCCAGACTGCCTTTATCTCAACCGACACATCCAAGGGCAATTTTTTCTTGCTTTTGCCCTTCCAGTTTTCTGCCTCCCTGTCCCACTGTAGGGGAATGAGTGAGTGGACTGCGTGGAGGGCTTTGCTGCCAGACAGCATCAGCCCGTCACAATCTGATGACCAAATGTTAGGAACCAAGTTTCCTCAAGTCTCTCCTCTTGGAGATACGCTTCTCCCTGCCTTGCATCCCTGTTACTGACACACTCACTGTATTATGTGCTCTTTGCAATAAAAATATAATGGGGAGAAAAGGACATTCATATAAATATAAATCTCTAGAGGTGTTAGTGACAAGTTGCTCTCAAAGGAAACAGCTGATCCATTGTATAGGAAAGATGAAGGGATGTGATCATGATCAGACAACAAGGTTAGCAATATCAGCCAGGTCCTAAAAATAGATGGAAGACTTGCAATTGCATGTCTTCAGCTCCAACCTGGCCTTGTTCACAGGTTTCAAATATAAAATAGCAATAAAGCATCCATCTCCCTGACATCCTTTTATGTTCCCTTTCTGTCACGAGCTGCAGAATGTTTCTTTTCAGGTTTACCCTGGTTTGGCAGCCCTGTTATTTGCTATCACTTTAAGCAGTTGAAAGGCCTAAGATTTATTTCATTTTCTTCTGGCTCGTGAGCTATTTTTTGTGGAATCTGTTTCTCACTTGGTTTGCATTTCATCTAGGATAATACTGGCTATCAGTGCTTGAATAATAATTGAACTGAAGCAAGCTGTTCAGCCTAAGGTCTCAAGCTGGGAAAGCAGTGTATGTCATGTGTGGGTAGTTCAAAAGAATTCAACATTCCAAAATTAAGTAGCAAGTGAACACAAAGGTAGAGGAAATCTGTGCAGCTCCAGCTGTGCAGCTCTAGCACTGCCTTCATTCACTGCTCACTGCACCTCAGCTAGTCCTTCCTGTTCCGTAATAATTTGCATTAATTATTTATATCACTGGTATTGAGAGGTGGCCAGTGACCTGCTACTGGTAACTGAGAAACACGGATGAGCCATGTGAAATTGTTTCTCCCACAAAGATATGTGCTTTGCTTGTATTGAATGAACTTGAAGAGTCACTCTGCTTGAGATAGCATGGTTGTTTACATACCATTAGTACTGCTAAAATGTAGGTGCTGGTTGTAGCTTTTGTAATGGCATTGCCACAGCTTTAGATTGTAGGGAAGATTCAGCATTACTGCTTTGCCATCTGCTAATCAAATTGGAACTGTGGCTCCATGGGCAGGGAAAGAAAGATGATCTGAATGCCCCTGTGAAACATATCCTGCTTGAACACGGCAGAAGTTGATAGTTGGAGACAAATGGTTTGAGGTTGCAGTTTGGGCTTGGTAAACACCAAGAACTCAGAAAACTGTGTGGTGTAGTGGCAGGGTTTTGGTTGTAGAGGAGCAGAACATTGTTGACTTTGTGTAACTTAACAGATTTCTGCAGCACAGTTACTGTGCTGTCATTAGGCAGTGTCATTTATCTGTGCTCTGGAGATAACAGAACAAGGGAAAGATGTGTTAAATATTAAAAGAATATCTTTCTCTAAGAGGTTCTGCCATTTGCATTAAAGATGATACAAGACACAAAAGTGTGAGTTAATCACAGAGGTTAAACTAGAAAAGCAAAAGTCATGCTTAAGGAGAGAGAGACATGCCTGTTGTAGCTAGCTATGAATTTATGATACTGCTCATGGATGTCTTTTAAACTTCAGAATTAATGAGCCCCCTGAGGACAACGAATGATCGTTTGTTAAAAAGGAATAGAGGGGACAGTATTGAACATAGGGGTTTTTTTCTCTGCAGGGGTAAGGCCCACTGAAATCCTTCTGCTGATAAATAGAAAATAATATATGTGGAGAAAAAAGATCATGTTTCAGCCAAATAAGAAATTGCACAAACAAATTACAGTATAGCCCCTGCAGCTTAGCTTCCCTGTCATGGAAAAGAAGATAGCTAAACAGCCTATCTTAAACCCAAACCCCAGCTTTTGCTTTGCCTTTGAACATTCAGGGAGAAATGTCAAGCTTTCAAATGTCAGATTGTATCCAAACTGTTGGAGACTTCGTTTTAGAAGACAAGAGAGGAATCAGCCAGTATTGGGACTGTATTTTGTTGTGTACATAAAGTTGAGAGAGAATGGTACCTGTCTGAAATGACATCTTCTGAGCAGGTGCCTGCAGAATCCCATAGCACATACAGCCGTAGTATTTCTCTACTAACTGTTAAGCTGCCGCAATTCAATGTGAAACACTTGCTTGTTATTTTATTTCCTAGGTTTCAGGGCTTCCCATCAGTGTTTAAGACCTTCAAATCAGAGAGGAGGGCTGGTACTTTCCATACTGCTCAGTCTGATCCACACAATCTTGATGGGATGACTGCGAGCCAGATGGGCCTCAGACAGGCATCTCTTTTTTTACAGTCCTGGAACAAAGATTAGTCAGACATCAAGCAAACCTCAAGAGGGGTTCAGCTTTTCGAAAGGCTACAAGCATTTGCATGGCCAGTGTGTGGTCAGTGTTGTGGTGGGAGTGGGTTCAGGCTTCTCTCTTGTGTAGGCACACAATTGCCAGCCTTGTGCAGGACTTTGGGTTGCACCTGGTCTGCTGTTGCCTGGATGTGCCAACTCATGGCCCATAAACTTGTTGGCAGCCTGGCAGGAAGTAATTCTTCAGGCTGACACCTGTGTTGTAGAGCAGTTTTTTACAGAATTCCATATTGTTGTGCTTTTCCTTCACGTGAGATGCCCCCATCTTTGTTCTGTTTTTAAACTGCTTAGGCAATTGTCTGAACTTTGCAGGTTGCATGAGATTAAATTGAGAAACTTATGATAGAACCTCAGAATGGCCTGGGTCAGAAGGGACATCCAGAGGGCATCTAGTCCAATCCCCCTGCAGGGAACAGGGACAGCCTCAACTAGAGCAGGTTGCCCAGAGCCTTGTGCAGCCTCCCTTTGAAGATCTCCAGGGAGGAAGCCTGGGCCTCCCTGGGCAACCTGTGCTAGTGTTCAATTCCCCTCCTGCTCAAGAACTTAGAATAGAATCATCAGGGATCAGAAGGGACCTCAGAAGATCATCTAGTCCAATCCCCATGCCACAGCAGGACACCTAGACCAAGTCACAGAACAGAACATTATGGATTGGAAGAGGCTTGGAAGGATCATCCAGTCCAATCCCCCTGCCATGGGCAGGGACACCTCACCCTAGATCAGGCTGGCCAGAGCCTCATCCAGCCTGGCCTTAAACACCTCCAGGGACAGGGCTCCAACCCCCCTGAGCAACCCATTCCAGGCTTCTTCTTAACATCCCATTTCAGTCTGCCCTTCTCTAATGGGAAACCACTGCCCCTCATCCTGTCACTCCAGGCCTTCGTCAACAGTCCTTCCGCAGCCTTGCTGTACCTCCTTCAGGGACTGGAATGTTTTTATCAGGTCCCCACAGAGGGAGCATTCTCTTCTCTAGACAGAACAGTCCTAGTTCCCTCAGCCTGTCCTTCAGCCCACTCATCATTTCCGTGGCCTCCTTGACCCTTCTTCAGAGCTTGAGTAATGCTATGCTATGCTAGGGCTGAAGTGTTAGCAGTAGACTGCCCTAGCAGTAACAAAAAAGTAGATAAAGCTTTATGTTAGTGAAGACTCGATTAGATGGAGGGAAAGGATAGTATCTTTCCTTGTAGTCTGTTCCTTCTCCCCACATTTCACGTGCAATTCTTGTGGGGATTGTTGTATTTACTTGTACGGGTGGATCAGTGCCTGCAGTACTGCCTGCTCAGAATTGAGATGGCAGTGTGCTCCCAGCAAGCATCATAATATTTAGTCCCCAGGGCTAGGAGGTGTGGTGTTTATATCTGCATTTATTTCTCAAGCAGTTTTACTGTCTCAGAGCTCTTTTAGAAAATAGGGACACTTGCACTAGATTGTCCTTTTTTTTTTATGAGGAGAATTCCGACAACACTGTAATAACTTCCAATTTCATTAGCTGTATCTCTGCCTGTCCTGACATCTTCTGATTAATACCTCATAGAACTTCAGCAGCAGCAACAGCAGCAGAAAATACTGATTGCCCTTGAGGTTTCAGAGGAAGAAAGAAAAGGAGAAAATTAAAATATTCCAAAAGGGTATTGACTGGGGCAGAATTTGGGTGATAAATATTACCAGAAGCACACTTGAGAATTAAACTAGTAGCTTTGTCTGCTCTGTGTGCAGATGGTATAGACCAGCTACAACTTGACAACACTATGTTGAATGGAAACCTTCTATGGAGAGTAGGCTGCCAAGTGGCTTTGACTACTAGTAGTGGCCAGGAGGACAGTCAAGCCTATAATTTTCTCAGCAGTGTTGGTTGTTGTCCGGTCTGAACCGCTAAAAATAAGCGTGAGCAATTCTTGCAGAAAAAACCCCAGTGGATAGACAAGCCTTCACCATTCAAAAGATGAAAGTGTTTCCCAATTTCATCTGCACCATTATGTATTTGTCCCAGTGTTTCTGTTTCCAGCAGCGGAGAGTATTTGATCTCAGAGGAAACTGCTAAAACTCCCACAGTGGACAATTATGGAATAAGCTGCTCTAAGGAAAAGTTCCCTTCTAACGCCAGGATGCCTTGAAGTATTCTGTTCTGTTTAATGTATCTGTAGATCTTCATATTGCTCCTGTAAATGCCAAATATCTTTATGAGTTCTTCTGCAAGATTAGGCCCTTCAGAAGTCAGTTCTGGGTAGCAGCTGTTCAAAAGTAGAAATTCATCTTTAAAATCCTTTTTTCCCCCCCTGCTATCAAAGCAGAACAAGATCTAACTGATAATTTACAAATGTATTTCTCTTCATGACTAGCTTGGTCTGTTCCAGTTGCAAGACAAGAATGCTGATTCACTCTGATTGTAGGCAACTGAATAAACGATGTTGCTGCTAGAAAATTCTTGAGGCATCTTTTCAATGGTTTTATTTTTTATTTACCAATTCCAGCTATTTCTGTAATTCATTATATAACACTTGGTCCTTTGATGATACCTTGGATCGTCCGCAAAGCATTCTATACCTCTTGGCCCTACAGTTTCATGAGCTAAGTTTTAAGCAGGCAATTGACTATTAATATTTATAAGAAATAGGATCATAAATTCAGGCATTAAAGGTAAATATTAGGTAAATTATAAGGCTAATGCATTTCCAGCTAAGTCATTTTCTGACAAGCACTGACATTTCTGGAAGATGTTTAATTGTTGATGTACAATATATCAGGAATGATTAGTTGAAAAGGGTGTCCTGAGTTCAACTACAAATAAATTACATGGTTTATACTGCTGACATTATGTGATTTACTAGGATTTTCATTTAGTCATCATCTGGGGTTAGAAATGTAGGGACACACTGTGGGAATAGTAATTTTTCCTTGACTTCACACAGATTCTCCACTGACAGAAAACAATGGGCTTGGTTTCCAAGGCTAAATCCTATGCAGAATTTGAAGATGATTCACTGCTTAGCTCGTATAACAGCATTAAGCACAAGCAATCTTGGAAAATAAAAGCACATTGCCTTCCCTCCACCAGGACTGGTGTGTGGGGGGTGGTGTTTAACCTCCTAATGATCTTACCAGCAAGACTTGTGTGGTACACTGTAAGGTGGTAGAAAATACCATCATCCTTTTTTTTTTTTAAGCTCAGATTGAATAGTTTAAGGCTCCACTGAACAGTTTCAGTGCTGCACATCTGATTTTT
Organism: Upupa epops; assembly: GCA_013397515.1. NCBI lineage: Eukaryota > Metazoa > Chordata > Aves > Bucerotiformes > Upupidae > Upupa > Upupa epops. Next base: position 313,606 of record VZRI01009111.1, on the reverse strand, counting down.
CTTTCTAACATAAAATTGACGCTGATAGGGTGGTGCTGATACTGCTTTCTCATGAATATGTAGGAGCATAAGGGAATAACTGGACAGTATGTGTTCTATATTAAGAAATCTATTTTCTCTTTATCATAAAACACAAATATGTTTCTAACAGAGTGGTCCATGCTTTAATCTCTTTAAATCAGCTGCTACACACTGCCCTTGTGTTAAAATGCAGTTCTGTCTGCTGTACAAGTTACCTGCTCTCCAGCGGATTCACTGTTAGTAGGATTGGGGCTGTGGTGGGGATTTCTCAGCTCTTGTGAATCATAGAACCATCAGGGCTGGAAAAGGTCCACTCTGATGTGGCAGGGCCATTCTGGAGACCCCATCTTCTCATAGGGCTGCCCTGGCCAACACTGGATATTGCTGTGCAAGCACAAGAGCACATGATGGTTTTGGGTGCATGGTGAGTTATTTCAAAGACTTTTAGGGGAGCTTCATTCTGCTCCAGAGTCACAAGAGGGGAAGAGCAGCTATCTGGGGTAGCCTGGGTAATATGCCCAAGCTGAAACCATATGTTGATCATCTCAATGTCGTGTGGCCACTGGGGAATCAGCACTGTGCAGACATGTGGTTGAGATTCTGGTGCTTACAGCTGCTTGAATTGTTTATGTCTTTTATTGGAATCATTTAGGTCTTTTATTGGGCTCCAGTGCAGTAAAAAAAAATGATAATTACAAAAAACTGTGAAATTCCTGTTGATTATGATGCATGAAATAGGCATATGAAGGTTTTCAACTCGGAAATGAGTTTTCAAAGTCAAGTTCATCTCGACTTTTCCAGCTGAATGATCAGCTCACCGAAGATCTTCTGTGGTACCACAAGTAATTGTACCCAAGTAATTGTTACTCTAATTAAAAAACTACAAAACCCAACAAACACAACGATTCTAGTAGCCTTTGGGCAAAATCATGGTTTCAGGGATGCTCTTTTAACTGGAGAAATCTGTATTGGTGAGCATGAGCAGTGTGTTCTCTGTCTGACTTCCTCAATTATCCAAAGCAAATGGAAAGTCCATTATTAGGTCCTTTGATTATCAGACCCCGTAAGTGTATTGGGATAAAATTGCTCTTCCCACAGCTTCCATGGCAACTAAGGAATATTTAACGGCTCAGTTCAGTGGCTTACATCAGTAAGAGCAGGAATAAGACAGTAGCTGTCTGATAGTGTCATCTCTGATCTGTTACCCTAGACAGCAAGCCAGGGCAAGAAAAAGAAATGCTCCACCTCCGCTACAGGTGAGAGCAGTCGTGGCTTTGCCTGCTTCTTGTACAAATAGAGTGGCTTCTTCAGTCCTCTGCTTTCCTAACACATGACTTGGCCATTACTGGAAGTCATGCACTAACATATCCATGTATTTCTGTTTTGCTTTTTTCTTTAGAGAGGTGACAATGTCAACTTTATTACAGAAGATAAAAATAGGGCATCTACTCGGTGCTCTCCTGGTTTAGCAGCAGAGGGTTATGTGGTGGTGGTTTCAGACTATGGAGTACAGCCCCTCTGACTGGTGCTGGAAACACTGGTGTTCTGCTGCAAAGACTCTGCTGGCTACTCAGGACATCCTTGGTGCCGGGGATAGGAATCATGGCCTTCCCACCTCTAACTCAGTCTGTGTTTGGTCAGTGTTTAGCCCCAGATACTTCAGGGAAAAGCCTTTTGGTTTCACAAAAGGTGGCTTTGAAGTCTCTCCTTTAAATAACCAGAAAAACCTTTTTCATCATTTAAAAGACCGTGACAAACCTTAGTGATTGAGGAAAATGGTGTTTTGTGCCAGATCGGAGCTGGGTCTTGTGGAATGTCCTGGTGAACAGACAGAGCTGGATTGATGGTTGGACTTGATGATCTTAAAGGTCTCTTCCAACCAAAGAGACTCTGCAATAAGGCTTTAAAAGCTGAATAGAATCTGTCAGCCTGATTTGGGTGTTTTCTGCAGAAAACTTAACAGTTTGGATTAAAAAGTTGAACAGAGGTCTTGGTGCCTCTCTCCTCCAAATGGAGTCAGTGGTTTCATGACCTGCAGATTGCTCAGTAGGTTTGTTAAACTTTCCCTTTGTGTCTGATGTTTTAGCTAAAAGCTTGCTTATTATCTTTATCAATCATCTGGACGTGGGCATTGAGAGCACTCTCAGTCAGTCTGCAGATGACACCAAATGGTGTGGGAATGTTGATCTGCTCATGGGCTGGAAGGCTCTCCAGAGGGATTCAACACAGATGGGATTGATGGGCTGAGGCCAGTTGTAGGAGATACAATAAGGTCAAGTGCAGGGTCCTGCATTTTGGTCACAACAACCCCAGGCAATGCTACAGCCTTGGGGATGAGTGGCTCAAAAGCTGCCCAGCAGAAAAGGACTGGGGGGCATGGCTAGACAGCCAGTTTCACATGAACCAGCAGTGTGCTCAGGGGGCCAAAAAGGGAACCTTTTCAAGCTGGAAGAGAGGAGGTTTAGACTGGAAGTCAGAAGGAAGATTTTCATGATGAGGTTGGTGAGACACTGGAACAGGTTGTCCAGGAAGGTTGTGGCTGCCCCCTCCCTGTAAGTGTCAAAGGCCCAACTGGATGGGGCCTTGAGCAACCTGGTCTAGTGGAGGTGTCTCTGCTCGTGGTAGGGGGATGGCTGGAACTAGATGATCTTTAAGGTCCCTTCCATCCGGAACCATTCCATTCTATTCCATTCTATTCTATTCCATTCTATTTTGTTCCATTCCATTCCATTCCATACTATTCTATACTATTCTTTGAAACCATTTCTGGAGGCATTTAAGAAGTGTGTAGCCATGGTGCTTTGTGACAGCTAGAGTGGCAGGCACGGTGGGGTTCATTTTGTGTTATTTAGGTTTCTGTGGGTATGGTTGGACTTGATGATCTGATAGGTCCTTTCCAACCATGATTATTCTGTGATTCTGGGATGAAATACAGTCAGGGTCATTAGTGGCGACCCAGATGGGTTGCATGGGGATCCAGCTAAGGACCCGTACCACTCCACCAGTGCTACACCACTACAGCCTTTGTGTTGTTGAAAAATCCTGTAATTTCTTTTCTGTTGCTGTCATAGCTGCACAAGGACCAAGATAGTATTTTTTTGTGCAGGACAGAAGTAAAACCAAAACATCTTGGGCAGGACCTGCTGAAAGGCTTCCAGTGGTTTTGCCTACATGCTGATGATTTCCAGTAAATTGTTTGTTTACGGTGGGAGGGACGAACACTGTGGTAAGCTCTGTTTTTCATGTATCTCCAGTGAAAGGAGGAATATATTCCAGCAGTGGAGATCAGTGCAATTTTAAACAGTTGCATTAAACCACATGATTAGAAGAGACAGATTTCTCTATCAAAAGAGCAATCGTCTAATGGCCTAAGTAGTTAATTGGCCTAGAGGTTCTTTAAGGTCGTGACTCTTTAAGAGATCTTTGTGTCATACAGGTATTGGCACGTTTTTGAAAACAAATTGGCTTCTACTGCCCTTGCTTCACACTCACTGTGCTTGTGAAAACTGGGACACCAACTTGGTTTGAGCCAGTGAGTTCTGCACAAGTGGGTTTGAGAGAGGTGTCTGCAGGTGCCTTCATGCAGGTGCCCTGTTCTCTGCTCTGACTCCTCAGTGCTTGGTGGGTCTGTGCCTGCTGTCTGAGGTTGAGTGAGCACCTTCCTGAGTGGGCTTTTACTCTGTTTGTGCTGATTCTGTGGAGGGCAGTGTAACTGAGGTCTTGTTTGGGACCCGAGCTCAGTTCTAGATAAACACTGTTAATACATGTTAATAGCAAAGCAGTAATGTCAGCTAATACAGCGGTGCTTGAAGGGAATGAATCAAGACTAGAGAAACAGGGTTCCCACTTGTCCTGACTGGTGTGGTTCATCTGGCAAGGAAACTACTGAAACACAAAACGCTTTGATTCCTAGGTTTAGAGACTTCAGCTGTCATGACTGACTGATGGCAGGACAGTTTAGAAACAGCAGACAATACTTGGTGGAATAAATGTTGAGGGTCACATAGATGTTTTGAAGTTGCATATTTTAATGCATGACATGCTAAGATCTGTTTGTAACTGCAGAAGGCACCTCAGAAATTGGCATGGGATAGTTTCTGTATTTTATGTAGAGAATATCCTTTCTTGCCTCTTCTTTACTAAAAGAACTTACAGGTTTTGGTGGTTTGTTTTTATTTTTTAAAAAAAGAAAAGCCCAACTATGCAATTTCAGCAAATGAAATTGTTCTGTGGGAGGTGAATCCTGCATGCCTTGAGCAAAAGCCTTGAGTTTGGTCACAGTGAGATTTAGGTTTTGGTTTAAGGTTCTCTCTGCAGGAGTCTGCAACTGGCTGCATTTATCAAAAGGGCATTTTGTTGTTTGCTGGCTAAAAGACTCGAGCGCTGAGTCTGCATTGGGAAGAACTGCAGCAGAGAAGAGTAAATGTTTTGTGATAGAGATTTTGTGATTATTTGCCAGTCAAGATTTTCTACTTCCTTTCCTCTTGCAGACCATGAAATGCAGCTTAGTACTTTAGTACTTTTGATGTATTGCATCGTTTTTACAGTGGTTAGCTGCATGCCTAGGTGTGGGGGCAAGGTGCCTATCTGAAGGCAATCTACTGAGTTCAAATCCATCTGTTTAGAGTGAAAATTATTCTTTAAATAGGCAAGAAATAGCCTCTTCTGTGAGGGTTAGATGCTTTTCAGTAGTCTGAGTTGTCAGCAAGTGAGTGCTCTGCTGGCTTTCCCTCTGCAGGGGCCTGGGTGCAAGGTGGAAATTCAAGGTTGAAGTGGGACCTCTGCGATCGTTTATGGGAACATTGTACAGCAATGCCCAAGATGAAAGAATACATCAACATTCATAACTACATGAGGAGCAAATTTCATTAATATTTATCAGCCTCCTCCTTTGTGGAATATACAGGTGTTAGCTCTTTGTTGCATTTAAATGCAGTAGACTCAAGATAGGAAAGATGTGATGGGCGGTTAATTTCAGCAACCTAATGCTTCTGAGTCTATCTGTACATGGCCACGCAGCCAGAACGATGGCAGCCCTGCTTTTAAAACCACATTTTCAGCCACTCTCTTCCTCATGCGAGTTTATGAAAATTAATCAACTTTATTAACATCCTACACGAAGAACTGCATTAAGGCAATTTGGTTTATAATGTTTGGTCTTCAGACTGTTCTGTCTGTCCACCCTAGCAATACTGGAAAATTAAATTATGGTGGCAAAACATTGTTTCTATTAACATAGATGGTTCTCAGCCTCTCACTCTAAATGAGGCAACAGTTTAACCTGTAGCTCTTACTTAAAGTTGTTCTAGAAGCACAGATAAAAGGGAGAGGGAGTTAAAACATGCTAATGCCTAGTACATTCTGCTGTGGCTACTCTTCTTCTCATGCCAGGGGATAATTACTTGGAACCAAGTTGCTTGGCAGAGGTACTTTGTGCCGTACCAGAGAAATCAGGCTGAGCAGAGCAGTGTAATGAGCAGCATTGTGTAACACGATGTTCCAATTAGCTCGTGCCAGGACCTATTAGCAGGACTTTGTCCCATTTTTATTTCCCAGCCAAACACAATAGCAGTATCAGTGGAGAACAGAGGAAAACAATCACAATCAATCCATCAGTCCCAATGAAATAGCAATATAAAATTGAATCCTGAGGTCCTATACTGTTTCAATGGGACTCCCCTCCCCTAAAGTAAAAGCAGACTGTGAGCTGCATGAGCTGTAGTAATTCTGGCTGTGCCCCAAAACTCACTGGTTTCCCCTGCTGTGCTTCCAACCCAAGGTTTTCTCCAGTGAAAAGGCATCCTGCTCTTCTGGGTTGTTGGAAATATACCACTATCTACTAATGTTTAAGAAGTGCCTGTCTCAGTTGACACCTCATGCAATGCCATCTACTTCTTGTGATGTCCTGCTATCTGCAGGTACAGTTTTCAATCTCAGATAGCTATTTTCATGGCAGGCTACAGGAACCACATGGTATTGGCTTTCACCTTCTCTCTCTCCTTGACCACTGCAAGTCCTGGCTGGGTTATGTGTTGGTTCCCAGCCATGGATGCCTTCATGCAGTTTTCAATTGAGCAAAAAGCAGTAGCTAGTGAGAGAGTTCCTCCCCAGTCCATGTTTTGGATGAGAGATTAGTGCAGATTCATGTTGCGTTGAAGTAGCAGAAGCATCTGTGTGAGTGAGTCCAGAGTGATGAGACTGGAGAAGGGACTGGAGAGAAAGTCTCATGAGGAGAGGCTGAAGGATCTGGGGGTGTTTAGCTTGCAGAAGAGACAGAGACTCAGAGGGGACCTTCTCTCTCTCTCTACAGTATGCTGAAGGGAGGTTGCATTCCAGTGGGAGTTGGGCTCTTTGCCCAGGCAACTAGCAACAGGATGAGAGGGCAGGGTCTGAAGCTGCCAGAAGAGGGTTAAGTTGGATGTTAGGAAGCCATTTCTCATGGAAAGGGTGCTCAGAGCCTGGAATGGACTGCTCAGGGCAGTGGTGGAGTCTCCATCCCTGGAGATGTTTAAGGACAGACTGGCTGTGGCCCTTAGTTCCATGGTCTGGCCGATGGGGTGATGTTAGGTCGTGGGCTGGGCTGGACGAGTTCAGGGGGCTTTTCCAGCCTCAATAATTCTGTGTGTGATTGTGTGCAATTTCCGCTAAGTGGACCCTCCTGTTTCATGCTGTAGTGCTGTGAGTTGACTGTCAACTCTAAGACAGTAGCCAGACCCATGCACATCTGCCAAGCTGTTTGACCAACTGCAGGGAACTGCAGCATTAATCTCTGTGTCAGAGATGAGGAAAAAAATTAAAACACTCAAAATTGATGCAGCCCTCTCCACGGAAGAGGATGGCTCTAACAGACTGTCAGAGGCACGGTTTGGTGTGGAACTGGGTGTCAGCCCCCAGGAATTCTCCCCAAACCATAGGCTGTTGCACAAAAGCTACCAGAAGAGCAGTTTCAAAAGGCCCTGGGGAAAAAAAGAACAAAAAAAAATCAATGATCTAAAGAAAGACAGTTGGAGAAATGATGATAGGACTGTAAGAGTCCTGAAGGAATTGAAGGGTCTGACCCTGAGAGGATTTTAACTAAATGGCTACTTAGTTGATTGCATTTACTTGGGGACAAAGGGGTGGAAGGGCAGGGAGGAAAAAGCTTAAATGAAGCTGGATGGATAGAAAATTCTCTAATAGATCACACTGAGCTATAGTAAGAGCTTTATTACAGCCTTGTTAAAATTCCTCCAGCTGAACGCTTACTTAGTTATCGTGTTAAGATCCCACTATAACATGTTCCTAAGGGGCTTTTCAGTCTCAGAGGTTGTCTGTGTGCCAGAGCAGAAACAAGTCAGTAGTTCTCTACCTTTTATGCCCAGGGGACAGACACTGAACTTCTTCCTTGTGAGGCATCAGCAGAACTGCACAGAACTCATCAGCCCCATGTGAGGCAATTACAGACCAAGATCCAACTTCTGCACCTACCTTTTGTTCTAGGCCCTTGACCGAGTCTTTCATTTTTTGTGATTGGCTACACAAAACCAATTTGCTTCTCTTTCCAGCTATTAAAATCACAGGATGGCCCAGGATGGAAGGGACCTTGAAAGGGCATCTAGTGCAATCCTCCTGAAGTGAGAAGGGGCAGCTTCAACTAGAGCAGGTTGCCCAGAGCCTTGTCCAGCCTCCCCTTGAAGATCTCCAGGGATAGGGCCCCAACTCCCTCCCTGGGCAACCTGTGCCAGTGTTCAACCCCAGTCCTGCTCAAGAACTTCTTCCTAACAGCCCATTTCAATCTGCCCTCCTCTAATGTGAAACCATTGCCCCTCATCCTATCACTCCAAGGCCTTCATAAACAGTCCTTCTGCAGCCTTCTTGTAGCCCTCTTTAAGGACTGGAAGGTGGCTATCAGGTCACCCCAGAAAGAGCCTTCTCCAGACTGAACAGCCTCAGCTCCCTCAGCCTGTACTCATAACAGAGGGGCTTCAGCCCCCTGATCATTTTGGTAGCCTCCTTTGGATCCACTCCATTGCCTCCATGGATTGACATGTGTCTGTGAGTTCTCTCAGCAAATCCTGATCTTGTTGTTTTAATCTACTTCTAAGAGCTACTAATTTGTATTGTTCTGATTACATTCCACTGCTGCAAACATTAGAGTACCCTTGCTTCCTTCCCCCTCTTCTAAATGCTTCATTTAGGCTGTAGCTCATGAGGAGGGCACTTCAGCTCAAGTGATGGCTCTCTAGCTTCAATGACCGTCAACTCTCTCTTCCAAGAAAATATGTGGTAGAATCCCAAGCGTATGTGATTGACTGCGACACACACAGAGACGCTGCTGAAGGAGCACTTGCTTCTGTACTGTAAACCTGGCATACAGGCAGACTCAGGAAACTATCATATTGGGTGTAGCAGGGGGGTGGTTAAATGTTCCCGTACAAATGCAAAGATGAAATAGAGTGCAAAGGACAGTGTCAGATTAAAACGTCAGTAGCGAGCTGCTGCTTCTAATAGGACTACTGGTTCACTTGTTTCCATAGCAAAAAGTGTATGGGAAAAAATATGCTTGGTGAACTAACTGAGCACCTGGGGATGGGGGTGGAAATGTCCTTATCGCTGATCTGCAGGAAAGATAATCTCTATTTTGCAATTTTTGATCACAGATTTGATGCAATAGCTCTTCATGGCAGAGGCTGCTTAAGTGGGACCAAGTCCTTAGCTTGGTGTTACAGGAATGGTGTTAAGAGGACATGGCTTAGTGGTGGGCTTGGTAGAGTTAGGCTAATGGTTGGACTTGATGATCTTAGAATCGTAGAATCATTAAGGTTGGAAGAGACCTCCAAGATCATCCAGTCCAATGTCAACCCAACCCCACCCTGCCCACTAAACCCTGTCACCCGCAGACACATCTACATGTTTTTTGAATCCCTCTAAGGACAGTGATTCTACCACCTCCTGGACAGCCTGTTCCAACCCCTGAGCACTCCGTCAGTGAAGACATTTTTGCTTTTCTAACCTAAACAATTCTATGATCTTCCAGGGAGTTCCTGCTGATAATACAAATGCCTATGCATTCAGGGTTAAGAAAATAATCATCTTCAAAGTGAAAGGGGAGGGACATTAAAAGACAGGACAGTGTAGCTACTTCAATGTTATTAACAGCTGCAATAGTGCTAGAAAGCTAGGGAATGATTTGTACTTCTCATAGATGGGAACTCTTAAAGGAAAAAAAAAGAGTTGTTTGGATGATAAAATCCCCCATTTTAGAGGAATCACTGAAGCTGCAGCTGCTTTTGCTTAGTGACTTGGAACTTTTCTCAGTTACGTATTTATAGCAGCCTTCCAGTACCTGAAGGGACTACAGGAAAGCTGGAGAGGGACTGTTTATGAGGGACTAGTGATAGAACAAAGGGGATGGTTCCAAGCTAAAAAAGAGGAGACTTTGATTGGATCTGAAGTAGAAATTCCTCCCTGTGAGGGTGCTGAGGCCCTGGAACAGGTTGCCTGGGGAGGTTGTGGCTGTTCCATCCCTGGAAGTGTTCAAGGCCAGGCTGGATGGGACTCTGGGCAACCTGGTCTGGAGAGAGGTGTCACTGCCCATGACATGAACTAGGGGATCTCTGATGTCCCTTCCAACTTACACCTGTCTATGATTTTATTGAATACAGATCAAATTACCTCTGTTAGTTGAAAGAGACAGCAGAATGTGGTGCCTGCAAGAAAATTGCCTTTGTGTGTTTGAAAAGTAATGGACTGAAAGAGCAGCCTTTTCTCAGCGATGGTAATTTCTGTCTATACAACTGCTCAGCCTACACCTTGATAAAGGGTGGGTTTGCTGTGCTGCTGCAGGTGAATGAAATCCCTGGTTGTTTTGGGCTTAGGAATTCTGCTTTGAATAATAACTCAGTGGATTCATATAAATCCAGGTGATGGCTGTGTGAGGCTGTTTAGGAAACTGATTTGGAATCTAGTAGAAGCCTGCCCTTCAGCAGAAGAGTAACAGAGGGACCAATGGATTTGCAGCACAGTTTTTAGATTGTCTGTGTTTTTCCTGTGCTTTGTAGTCTATTAAATGCAAGTAGCTCTTACCTTTCAATATATAGGGAACGTTATACTTAAGAGTTGGTATTTTATGCAGTTGGGAGTTGCTGAGCAATTTTTCAAGCACATTCTGCACAGGAAAGGACACCAGCACAAGTGACAGCCCCGCTTGCATTGCTTCTAAAAAACCAAAGCCATCACGACTGAGTTCTGGTCAGAAACTAAAACACAGAATTCTGAGAGTAGTCCAGAAATTCTTGAGTTCTTGGCATTAAAAGAAGCTTCAATCTGCTTTCCTAGAGGCAAAAAACATGTTGTTTTTTCCTTTCTATTGGCTATTTTTCAGTGTTTAAAATATTTGTGAAGACTGTGTATTGCGTAACTCTGGGGAGGCTTGGAAAAATATTACTTATTCGGTTATCACTGACAAGTTAACTTTTGAGCATTCAGTTTTGGTCCTGGCTTTTATCAATTGGACTGAAAGCTCCTTTCTGAAGCCTGTTCTGCTGCATTATCTATTTGTAGTCACAGAATAGTTTTGGCTTCAAGCTCATCAAGTCCAACTGTTTCCTAGCCCTATCAGCACCACTAAACCCTGCCGCACCACACAAAATCTACCCTTCTCTTCAACATTTCCAGCCATGGGGACTCAGTCCCCTCCCTGGGCAGGCTGTTCCAGTGCCTGACAACCCTTTCAGGAAAGAAATTCTTCCTGACATCCTACCTGAACCTCCCCTGGCACAGCTGAAGGCCGTTTCCTTTGGTCCTGACACCGGCCACTAGGGAGAGCAGACCAGCCTCTACCTCTCTACAACCTCCTTTCAAGTACTTCCATAGATTCATAGAGTGGTTCAGGTTGGAAGGGACCTTAAAGAGCATCTAGTTCCAACCCCCTGCCGTGAGCAGGGACACCCCCCANTGGCCCTCCTCTGGACATGTTCCAACAGTTCAGTATCCTTCCTGTGTTGTGGGCTCCAGAACTGGTCTCAGCACTCCAGATGGGGTCTCACAAGAGCAGAACAGAGGGGGAGGATCACCTCCCTCTACCTACCGGTCACGTTCCTCGTGATGCGGCCCAGGATGCGGTTGGCTTTCTAGGCCACAAGCCATCATTGTTGAGCTGTAGAGAGCAAGAATGTCTTTCCTCAACTTCCTCCTCTCCAGGCTAAACAGTCCCAGCTCCCTCAGCCGTTCCTCATACAACACCTGCTCCAAATCCTTTACCAGCTGGGAAGCACCTCTGCCCCTCTCCAGCCCTTCAATGCCCTCTTGTAGTGAGGGGCCCAACACAGGGCATAGGACTCGAGGTGTGGTCTTACCAAAGCTGAGCAGATGATCACCCCCTACTCCTGCTGGCAACACTGAGTCACTTCAGGGCTTTTTTTCCTCTTATTAGAGTGTGTCTTGACAATTACCTGATGCCAGTACGCGGAACCAAAGAAAGTCAGAGGTTAGAAGGGCCTCAAAAGGTCATCCAGTCCAAGTCCCCTTGGCAGGTGGCCCAGTCACCTCAAGTTATTTCCTTGCGTAATCTTAGCTGCAGCGCTGGGAAGAGGTTCATTTCTTTTGAGAATACATCACATTTATAAACTTCATATTCCAAATGTTCCTAGGGGAATTTGTTCCTGCATGGCATGCAGATGGACCATTAAGTTGAGAATTAGTTTGCAAGACTTGTAAATATGGGGGGGAACCTGTGAATTCCAGTATTTCACAGGGATTTCATCTTTCCCTCAACAACAAGGAGTTTATGGTAGTCCTTTGGGAATCTGTTGAGGCTGCAATGGCATTAAAGAACACTTTTTAACTACAGATTAGAGGAAGCTTAGGCCTGAGATACAGAATGTTGGGACATGTAACTGCATTTTTTGTTTTTCCTGATGTGTCTATAGACTTTTTGTCCAAGACACCAAATTCTCCTCTCCTGATCTTCGAACACTTAAAACCAGAAACAGCAGGGTAGCAGGTACCCAGGTTAGTTGCCTTATTGTCAAATCCACAGTTGGTTGCTCTGTTGAACAACTGACTCACCTCACTGTCAGTGTTTGTACAGTACATTTGGGTCCATCTCGTATATTAAGGGAAGCAAACAGCTATATAAAAGCAATTTCCAGTCAAATGCCAGTTGAGGATTGGGAGTAAATATTGCATCACTGTAGGCACTGCCTTTTATTATTTATAAGGATGGAATAAAAATAAGACTTTGACACTGAGTCACATGGCTGTTTACTAAGGTACAATGAAGGTTTTACTAAATGTAATTTAATGTTCTGGAAGATGGGTAAAATACGGGGAGACACAGACAGCGAGGAAAATGTTAATTACCTTAAATTTAATTACAGTAAAAGATCATGATGAGAATACATAAAAACACTTTAAATGCAGCCAGAACATTTTCAGAAACATTCAAAATGATTGCTGCTTACTGATCTCACAAAGCTGCGGTGAGAAACATGTTTAAATGTCACCTATGGAGAGGATCAGGGCCAGATGGAAACTGGAACCCTGGCTCTATTGAAGAATAATTGGTCTAAGGCTGAAGCAGAACCTTCCCTGTTCCCTCTGAATCTGTCCCCTGGACACATCAGCAGCCTCCATAAATGACAAATGCCTCCATACGGATTTCCTAACCCGAGCACATGGATTGCAGGATTGTGAGCAGTCCTGCAGCACTCAGGGTCTCCTTTTGTGTTTAATGGGAAGGCTGAGGATTACAGGTAGGAAAGAAGTGATGGTAAATTACAGCAGTACTAGCAATATAATTCTCCCCCTATACTGGGCACTAGAAAGCTGCCCAGCAGAAAAGGACTTGGGCGTGCTGGGAGACATCTGGCTTCATATGAGCCAGCAGTGTGCTCAGGTGGCCAAGAAGGCCAATAGCATGGTCAGCAGGAGAAGGGAAGTTATCATGGTCTTGTACTCAGCCCTTGTGAGGCCTCATCTCGAGTATTGTGTTCAGTTCTGGGCCCCTCATGATAGAAAAGACATGGAGATGCTGGAGGTCCAGAGGAGAGCTATCAAGCTCGACAGGGGATTAGAGAAAAAGTTGTATGAGGAGAAACTGAGGAAGGTTGGCAGGTTTAGTTTGGAGGAGTCTGAATGGGGACCTCGTTGCCCTCTACAACTACCTGAAGGAAGGTTGTGGAGGGGTGGATGATCCAGGAGGTCCTTTCCAACCATTATTATGCTGTGATCCTGTGGTGAGGCATCCAGTGGAGTACTAGGGTCAGTTCTGGACCCCTCTCTTCAAGAAAGAGATTGAAGGGCTGGAGTGGGTCCAGAGAAGCAACGAGGCTGGGGAAGGGTCTGTAGAGAAAGTTTGATGAGGAGAGGCTCAGAGAGCTGGGGGTGTTTAGCCTGAAGGAGATACCCTGAGGGTAGGTTGTAGTGAGGTGGAGGTTGGGTTCCTGTCCAAGGCAATAGACGAGAGGGCAGGACCTGATGCTGTCAAGGATGGGTTAGGTTGGATGTTAGGAAGCCCTTCCTCACAGAAAGGGTGATCAGACCCTGGAATGGACTGCACAGGGCTGTGGTGGAGTCTCTGTCCCTGGAGGTGTTGAAGAACAGCCTGGCTGTGGCCCTTAGTACCCTGGTCTTGCTCATGAGGTGATGTTAAGTCCTGGGCTGGGCTTGATGAGCTCAAAGGGCTTTTCCAGCCTCAATAATAACAATAGCAGCATTATCTACTTAATAACCTTAGAAGTCTCAGGATTGCCATCTGTTATGTGCAGTCACAAGCTTCCTTCACTGTGGCAAAGACAAAAAGTTTTCCAAAGCTGTGCTTTCAGGCTGTGTATTAGCCAAGGATGAAGCAGAAAACTTTGTTTATTGTACAATTTGCTTGTGATTATTGATTTTCTTCTTAGCATTCTAGTTCCCAGTCCGTTCAAAGCACTGCTAATTGCTGACAGGGCTCGTTTGCACCTTGTTGAATGCCAAGCTGAATGCTGCCTGTTCAGCCAAGCTGAGTCCCAGAAAGCTAATTTTTCTTCTGTTAAATGTAATATTTGAGATTTAGATGAGTCACTACATTCAAATGAGCATTAGAAATGAAAAATTATAGTTCTCCTTTAGAAGTATTTAAGCTGTCCCAGTTTTGCTTAGACATTTCCTTCCTCCCTCTTCCTCTGAGGAAATAAAACATGAGCAATGGGGCTGGCTACCTTCCAGTTCTCCTCCTTAGGTTGGGGTGAATAGGCAGAAAAGACAATGAATAAAATTCTCTTTGCTGATGGAAATGGGTCAGTCCTTGCCATTAGTTAAAATGAACCTTGATATTCCATGTAACTCTACAGTTTCTCAGACAGCTAGGAATTCTGAGCGTATACATCATAAAGCTGAAGTGCAAATTTTAGGGTGACACAAGCACAACCCCGAGACAAGCTTTAGGATCACATTCCTGATTGTCTGTAGCACAGTACTGGACAGCATCAACCTCTCTATCTTTTGTTATTGCCACGTAAATGAATTACTCTGGTGTCAATTACTTTTCAAGTGAAAAGTTGTGTTAAAAGGTCGTTCAGATGTGCTGTTGTGGGTTCTGGTTTAGGGGTGAACTTGGTTGAGTAGGGTTGATGGTTGGACCTGATGATCCCAAGGGTCTTTTCCAACCTGAATGATTCCATGATTCTACAGTTCTATTTTTGTGAAGGGTTTTGTTGTGGTCTCTGAGGCGTGAATGCTGTGAGCTGGTGTGGGACTGGCTTCCATGGCTGGGTGGGAACAAAGGGATCTCAGGGTGAAAAACACGCAACCAGCAGTTCCCCCAGAAAGGCTGCTGGCCCTGGTGTGCTCAGGGAGAAAGGACTCATTAAGTTTTAGGCAGATGAGAAGCGCTGTGACTCACAGACCTCGCAGGCTGCACAGCAGATGGTGATGTTTGGTCTGGCACAGGAGGCAGGTGTGAAAGCAACTTCCAGGGATGATGGAGCTGCAATGGCAGAGCTGAGATTCATATAATCATAGACTGGCCCAGGTTGGAAGGGTCCTCCAAAGGATGGTGGTGCTCTGGAACTTGTTGCCCAGAGACGTGGTGGTAGATGCTCAGGAGATTTTGCTGGGTACTTGTGGGTAGGTGCCTAGGGTGGTATAACCCAGGAGATACTCAAGGTCAGGTTGAACAGGGCTTTAAGCAGCCTGATCTAGTTACTAGTGTGCCTGTTCACTACAGGAGGGCTGGACCTTGACTTGAAGGAGATCCCTTCCAACCTAAAACAAATGGCCTGAGCTGTTTTGAGCTCCTGTGGAAACTGTGTAAATTGCTGAATATACCTAACCTTGTCAGGGCTGAGACATTGCAGTTATCTCTTACTGCCGGTGTTTTCCGTCCCCATATATCAGTGAAAGAAGGGATGTGCTGTCTGGGAGAAGTGACAGTTGTGAAAAATGTGTGTAGATGGTCCTTGAGCATGCTAGCATCTATCCATCAGAGGACTCTAAAAGGGGAACGAGCAGTCAGCCTTGGAACAGAAGGTCTTTTCTTCAGTGATGCATCTCAACTCTGTTGATTTTGCTGTTGTAGTTGATTTTTAGGTAATTATCAACCCTCTCTGGGCACACCTCTGCCAAGCCACAAGTCCTACCGTGACACTGGGCCTGGCTTGACCTCTCTGGTGACTGGTCTGCAGCTTCACCCCTCCACCAACGTGGCTAGTGTGAGTCACAGACCTACTGGGCTGAGGCTGCAGGGCTGGGCACTGTCTGCAGACCCAGCTTTGGACACACACTGATGAGGATATGCTCAACTGCCTGCTGCTGTGGCCAAACAGTGCTGGCCAACTAATTGTGGTGGCTTCCAGATCTAGTTAGTGCTCCCTTGACTGTGTGTATGGCAGCCTAGGTGGGCAGACCTAGCATTCAAGTGAAATTCCAGAAGAGTGTGCTACAGGCTTCTTAGAAGGGCAAAATCCTCAGAGTCCCTGTGTGAGAGAATGAATTCTAGGGATTGGCTTTTCAGGATTTTCTTCCAAGCTGTAATGTCAAGGGTTGTTTCCTCTGTGTCTTCTGTATCTTCTTTTACCTGCTGTTATTTCCATTTCACTGTGACACATTTAATAATCGTTAGCATGAAGGTAAATAGCAGCGCCGCTGCTGTAATCGTTCCTGTACACAGGTAATTAAAGTAGAGGAATGCTATTCTTCTCACTTCCTTTCACTACCTTGATGAAGAAATATTGAATGTCTCCAGGGGCTCTTACTACTTAAGACAAACTTCCTGGCTGTGTTAGCTGCCCGCCTGGCAGATGGCACAGAGACACAAGCTGTGTGTCCCAGACAGAATCATTCCTATGGAATAATATCTAGGTTATTGCATAGAATCACAGAATGGCCTGGGTTGGGAAAGACCTCCGAAGATTGATGCTCTGGGTGCTTAACTAGAAGTCTCCCTTTACAGAGAGAGATCCACAGCTGCTTGTTTCCCCATGACTGACTGCTACAAATCTGCATTATTTTTAAAGTCCTCAATTTTAAGTGATTTAGGGCCCTAGCTTGCAACAGGCTATTGTGTCTCAACACAGCAGTGTTGTGGTATCATCTGGGGTAAAATGAGGCTGTACAAATTACCTCTTAGACGTGTGAGTGGAAGAGTGAGTAATGCTGTGTCTGAACTAGCTCGGATCTTGTCTCTACTGCTCTTGGCTGTGTGCCATCTGCTAGTCTTGAATCCATGACTTTTAATGTTGCTGGCTGACTTACCAAACAAGCTCAACACCCACCCTGACAAAAATCAATTCTACATAAGAATAATGCAAACAATATCTTAAATCCTTTGCAGGATAAAATGCTCATAGGTTTTTTATTCTTAAATGTCAGACTGTATAAAAGCTTAGGTCTTTGTGCTTTGATTACCATTATCTAGTCAAGCAGATTTCCCCCTTCTTTCAATTTGCATTTAATAGAATGGGAGCTCTGATATACCTACCGTCATTTAATCTGGCATGGAGCTGGTATATGCCGCACAAATTTGCACTAAGTGGCCCTTAAAACACACTGAAGGCCTCAATCGTACTGAGTTTCACTAGGCAAAGAAAAATAAATCCCACAATGTCATCCTAAGTCCTTCAAAACTCAAGATACAGGGTTTCTTCCAAGCAGCACATTTGTCTTGCCTGTTAGCCCTGTGTTCTCAATAAAATGTGAGATTTCACATGGCAGTTGGTGTGAAGTTAGCAAGGTGCCTCATTTCTTGGCGAGTTATTATCGACGAGGCATTTGAATATAAAATGAGACTGTTATTGTCATTAGTTGAGAAAATGTGGATGGTTTTAACATTCAGGGAATAGATTTGTTTTCCCTTGTTGCCATTGGAAAATTCATGTTTGAAGATCAAGAGCCATCTATGCTGTGATAGTAGATGATGCACTACTGAGATTGCATCTGGAGTATTGTTTTCAGTCCTGGGTCCCTCAGTTCAAGAAGGACACAGAGCTGCTCAAGAGTGTCCAGCACAGAGCAATGAAGATGATGAGGGAAGTAGAGCATTGGAACAGGCTACCCAGGGGGGTTGCGGAGTCTCCTTCTCTGGAGACGTTCAAGACCCGCCTGGCTGCGTTCCTGTGCAACTTGGTCTAGGTGATCCTGCTGTGGCAGGGGGATTGGACTAGATGATCTTTCCAGGTCCCTTCCGATCTCTAATGATTCTATGATTCTACTGGGGTTGTTTGTCTGTTCAGGGGTAAAGTCCTAGAGTGTGGCTGGTGATAACCATCCTAGGAATCTGGCTCAAATCCTTCCAGGGAGCAGCTGCCTCAGGCACTCTGTCTCCCAGAGACTGTCTTCACTTAGACCCAGATGGGACCAGAATACACAATGCCCATTACATGCCAATAATATGAATTAGTAGAGTTAAGGAGTAGAGCTGAACAAGAACCTTGTTAGTTTGAGTAATAAAACCTTCAACATCAGTGCAGGTTAGGGAGAAGGGGATGTATTCCGTCACCATCATTCCACCAAAAGAGTAGGACTAACACCAGCATGGCGTGTGTAGCCTATTGGTGTGTTCACAAACAGAGGGAGAGTTGAGCACTGTTGTCAACAAACTATGTGACCTGCACAGGAGCTGGACTCTAAATAGCTTTAACTATTACAAACTTAGAGCACAACTGCTGCTGTTGTGTCCATATTTTGGCACAAAAAAGGACTATGGTGATTCGGCTGTGACTGGGGGCCAGGTGCCCACCAAAACTACTCTGTTACTACCCCCCTTCTTGGATGGACAGGGGGAGAAAATTGCAATGAGAGGCCAGGAGGTCAAGACAACAACAGTCCAATGAAGCAGAAGTGAGAGCTGCACATGGAAGCACAGGCAAATAACAATGATTACTCTCTACTGTCCATCAGCAGAAGGTGTTCAGCTGCTGTCCTAGGCAGCAGAGCCTAATAGCAGTGGTTGCTCCAGAGGACAAAATGCCATCAACTAATGCCTCTCCCTTTCCTCTTTCTCCTCACTTCTATATCTGGGCTGATGCCATACAGTCTGGAACACCCCTTTGGTCAGTCTGGGTTAGCTGGTCTGTCCCATCGTTCAACCTACTGTTGGGTAGAATATTAGAAAAGAAATCCCCCCTAACCTTGGTGCTGTGTGAGCCCTGCTCAGCAGCAGCCAGAACACTGGGGTGTTAGCAAACCCCCTGCAGCTACCACCACACACACAGAGCACTGGGAGTCGTGGTGGGAACAGTCAGCTCCCTCCCAGGTAAGCCCGATGTGTACTCCAGCACCCTTCTCCAAGCATGGTGAGCTATGCGTTCAGCTAAAGCTGCTCAGAGTTTTGTCCAGTTGGTCTAGAAATCTTCCAGTGATGTTGGTGGCTCTTTTCTGAAACTGGTTGAGTTTATCAAATGTTAACCAGGGCACTTTCCAAGACAGAGCCGTGCAGTGCTCTGGTTGTAACTAGCCTCAACCCATTGACCATCCCTCTCTGAATCAAATCACAGTCAAATTTGTGCCCACATTGGATGTAACATTCCAATGAGGATTCAAGACTGTGGTGGGAGATGTGTTGGAAAACAAACAGCCCATTAGTGTCCTCATTTGTCCTTCATCTTCTGAAGTACCTGTATTGTTCCTTGGATTTTAAGTGTGTCCCAAGTTAAAATGAAGGTCTGAATGGGTTCTGGGTAGGTGCCTGCAATCTAAGCACACCAACCAGCTCTGGCCGAGAATTCAACAGGCAGTGAAGCACCTTTGCTAAAAAGAAAATAATTTATTGAACTCATCACCAATAAGAAAAGTCCCCAAATAAGTAAAAGAACAAAAAAAGTAAAACAGAAACTATATCATAATGCCTTTACACACACTCTGAGAGAAATAGGAGACAGCTAACACATTGAGTTTTGGCTTTAGATGAGAGCCGTGGGAAAACTGAGTGTACACTAATTTTAATGAGAGAGGTAATTCAGCCGTCCCCTCTATCCATAGAATTCAGTCAGGCTTCTGAAGTCCTCTTGTGGAAAAGTTCCTTTTCTAGTCCTCTTGCTGTCACCAGCTTCCCCTGTATGTCTCAGGCTTGCTTCTAACCCCTCTAATCTTGAGAGTGTTTAATCTTCAGGCCGCAACAGCATCACAGATGCACGAACACAACAGAACCCCACTCTCTTACTGTTTGCCAAAGATTTAAGAGATAAATCCCATCTGCTTGTAGCACACAACTTCAGGTCAAGTAGTAGGAACCTTCAGAGGTCCACCTCAGGACTTCTCTCTCTCCCTTATTAAAGGCTTCTCCCAGTCTCTCAGTGTCAGAGCTGAGATACAGCATCTGCTGTCAACCCCATGACCCTGGTCAAAGAGGGGACACGCTCATGATGAGGACAGAGGGAACGTGGCACTGGTCATGTGAGGTGACACCTGTTGTGCCAAACAGACCTGCTTCAGGGTCCTTTCCTGTCTTTCCTCTTTTTCTTCTCCCAAGTGGTTATGGCTCCAAGGGAGGGAAAGAGTTAAGAGTTCACCACAGGCTCTTGGCACCTTCAAAGACTATCAAACTGCAGGAACAGTGTGTGGGAGCAGCGGCTTCTCTCTGGACGGCTGCCACTGTTCTGGATGCAGGAACCAGGCTGGGGCTGGCAGCTACAGTCCAAAGGCTCCCTCTGTTCCACCTTCAGGGACGGGGGAGCTGTGGCTGCCCCCCACCGCAGTGGTAGGGCTACAGCAGCTGGACCTTGCCCCGCACCCCAAGGCGGGGGGAGGCTGTGCTCGGCACAGCAGGGCTCTCTGTGTCTTACCAGAGACAGGAGAAGAAGGGCAGAAAACAGGAAGCTTACTCCCTTTATTATAGACTCTACCCACCAATCACCCGTGGGGTCAAGACTTTGACCCAGGGGTCTGATTGCAAAGCTATCTCGAATTTCAAAATAAAATGCAGTTTCAGCGTGAAAGCACAATAACTAACACCTGAAAATCTGACCATTTTCAAACTGCAACAAAGTGCTTTTTGCTGCCACTGTTGGTCCCAGTTCTTTGGAAAATTTTCAAAGCAGCTTTCTTATGTGACTGGACCTGAGTCTGTCACTTTTGTACTGACTAAAAATCAGCATCATATTTGTTGTCTAATAAGGAAGCAGCAGAGGCTCTTAAGGAAAGGAAGAGTAAAATGTCATAATGTGTTCAGTAAAGCAATAATTTGCTGTTCTTTTTAAAATTGTATGTTTGTAGTGGAAAATCCTTCTCTTACTTGAATGATCCTGAAACTGCACCCACGTCAGGATGGCAGGAGTGAAGGGCTGAGGGAGCACTAGTGCGTGTCTGGAGAAATGCTGTGAGCAGGATGTGCAGCCAGCCCTCAGGCTCCTTGGCTCTGCCACCCTTCAGCTCGCAGAGCTCTGGTAAAGACATAAGTCATTTGGTTAAACACGACAATTATATTCCTTCAAAAGCAAGCTGAAATGGCACATGTTCAACACAAATCTCCTCCCCTGCCTTCTTGATCAGAACAGGAGATTTTGGCAGATTTTCTATTCAGAGGCAATCAAGGAGTGTGGAGAGCGAGGGATGCAGGATGCCCTGGCTGACCTTCAGAAGAATTATTGTTTCTTTCACTGCTGTTTTCTCCCCCCACCTCCCTCGTACAAGGCTGAGAAGCTCCAGAAGCTTTCTGTTTAAAAACAGGTGCAGAAGTGGAGCTGTCTGCTGTGGGCTGTAATTGATTCAGGACAGCAGTGCCCCTAATCAGACAGCTGCCTGGGTCCTCTTGCCCTTTTGTGTGAGGGAATAGGCAAATAGCAATCACTATGCGTTTTGGTCAGGAAATATTCAGCAAATATTTGCTAAGTAACTTGTGTTTAGAATATTACTTGAAATTACACATTTATTTAGCACTTTCTCCTCCTTTCTTGCTCAAAAGCTGTCAGGCTCTAAAGGCTACAATTTAATTAGCAGTGGCATTTTAACACAGGCGCTGGCACTGCCTATGCAGATAATTTATTTCAGGGAAATTGCGTTGAGATTGAAATCATTGTCTCTTTCCTGAGAAGTATTATAATTCCTAATTGACTGAAGCTTTGCTGATTTCGAAATGCATTCAGAGAAACCAAGATGCAAGTCAAAGGTGTAGGGGGATTAAAGTTACTGTCACTCTCATGCAAATCTCTGTCACGCCATGCGAGGGTCGCAAATTAAAATTGAAGAGCTGGTTTGCTGCCTCAGTCAGCTTTTGGAATAATCAGTGATGAATTTGGCTGACACCCCAGGACTGATTCCTAAAACTGGAGCATCACTCTGGTATAACACTGCACATTTATATCGTTAGAGAAGATTTATATCCATTTCATCCTGCATTCACATTTCTGAAAGTCACTAGATAGGGAGCCAGGGCCTCTGCTTGGTGCTTGATGTTTGAAGATGAGTTTTCCAAGTGCGGAGCCATGCTTGTCATTACGGATTAGCGTATCGCTTAGCAGGGAAAGGGAGACAGAGAATAGATCAAATATTTTGCATATGCATAATGAACACAATTGCAAATAAAGGCAAAAAGTCTTGGGAGGCAAAACACAGCTGTAATGCTAATGCTGAGTGAATAATCTTCGTGATGAATTTAGCCTCCCTGTCTGCTCACCAAATGGCCTCAAATATACTGTAATTTCTGGGAATGGGGTTGTTCTTTTAGAATGGTGCTTGTTTGGGGGGTTTGGGGGCTTTTTCTTTTTTTACTCTTCAGATTGCATGCAGATTGTAATTAGAAAATATTTGCTATTCAGCCGGCAGGCTTTATTAGCTAGTGATGGTATAAATTTGCCTCATTGCACTCTCCTGGCTGGAGTGGTGTGGTTCTGTTAGGTAATGGTTAGCTCAGAGCAGAAAGTTAGAACTTCTTAGTACTGTATTTTGTAGAAATAGATAACCTTCTCACTATCATGTGAGAGAAGATTTAAAACTGTAGGATGAGAGGAAGTGACCTTAGGATGAGGGGAAATGGCTTGAAGTTGCATGAGAGAGCTTTAGATTGGATCTTAGGAAGCTTTTTACTGAGAGAGTGGTTGGGCACTAGAACAGGCTGCCCAGGGAGGTGGTGGAGTCCCCATCCCTGGCAGTATTTAACAAATCAGTAGATGGAGCACTTGAGGCTATGGCCTAGGGCTTAGGGAGCTGTTGGGATGAGGGCTGGACTTGGTGAACCTGGAGGTCCTTTCCAGCCATGAGGATTCTATGATTCTACCTAGTTGCAGACTTTGAAGGAGGATTTAAGAAACAAATATAAAATGTTCATGTGTTTCCATGGGACATAAATATATTCTTTTGCCACCACAGTTTCATCTACTTGGACATATCCTTGCTGTTTCTCTGGGGAAGGGAATGTTGATTTACTTGATTAATGCTTATAATGTCATTATAAGCCAATTAATAATGATGACAAGCATCTTGAGAGAATATAGAATTGATTGTTGCATAGTTTCAGCTGGAAGAGACCTTCAAGACCATTGAGTCCAACCTTTTCCCAGCCCTATCAGCACCACTACACACTGTCCCCCACCGCAACATCTACCCTCCTCTTCAACACCTCTGGGGACTGGAACTCAACCCCCTCCCTGGACAGGCTGTTCCAGTGCCTGACAACCCTTTCAGGAAAGAAATTCCTCCTGACATCCAACCTGAACCTCCCCTGGCACAGCTTAAAGCCATTTCCCCGCATCCTATCACTGACCACTAGGGAGAACAAATCAACCCTTACCTCTCTACACCCTCCTTTGAAGTAGTTGTAGAGAGCAGGAAGGTGTCCCCCCATCTCCTCTTCTGCATGCTAAACATCCCCAGCTCACTCAGCACTTTAAGTGTTTAGGTGATTACCAAACCATGTTTCCCAAGGCTCTGTTTGAGAAGATGCTCTGGATGCAGACTTTTCCTGTCTATGCCATGGACTGCATTTTTAGGAATTATTAGAAGTAGATAAACTGAACAGATTCCTTTAGCTCCTGCACTGTTAGTTCTCTATTTCACGGCTTGATGTCACTTCTACCTGCAGCATTCCTCTGCTCAGGCACATGTGAATGACTGGAGTTCAACAGCTTTGCTGGAGGTTTAAGCTGCTTCCTTATTGGTCCTAACTTTACAGTTTATTAAAGCAGGGAGACATATTAGCTACTGCTATTCTTCCACATCATGAAGAAACAATTTACAAACTGGAACTACCTTTTTTTTCCTCTCTGAAAGTCACTATTAGCTACTAAGCTGTGCTAAATCAGAGCACTTAAAGATGGCCCAAGGGAGATGTAATGCTTGTAAAGCCCTGTCAGTCAGGGTTTGGTTTTACAAAAACTCCAAGTGAAAGTTCTTTCTTTCCTTTTTATTTGAATTTTGAGGGGCAATGAAATTGAGAAGGTTTAGATGAAAATTTCTTGTTGGGCTTTTCTTTATTTTTAAGGCTCTTGTCAGTGCTAATTCAGATATAATAAATCTGCTCTCTTTACTTCCGAGCTTGCAAAACATTTAAACTGGGATGAATTGTGGAATCTGTGTGATGTTAGGTTTTATTGGAGTATTTCCTATTTTCCATCCTATTTCTCTCAGAGTGATTTATCAGCAATGCAGATAGGGAAGTCGCTGGGGGAAAGGTTTTAAAGGTTTTAAGGGAATCCTGCATGAGGCAGGAGCTTGAAAGGGTTTCTGGGAAGAAGGAGTGGAGAGTGAAAGGCCAGATGCTGTGCTGACATGGGTTTTTGAGCTGCTGTGCATTTCATTTTGGCTGTGCATTTCACCCTCACAGTTTCGGCTGTCTGAGTGCTTTAACTCCATTCTGCCTTCAGTTTTCTTCTGGGCTCCACTCTGAGACTGCAGTCTTCCCACTGGCCCAAATCGCTCTGAGGACTATGCTCACCTCATCTTTCCCCACCTCCCTGCCCCAGCATTTCTTTGCCACTGCTGACCTCCCAGCTCTCCAGATTGCAGTTCCAGTTGTATTTTTTTTGTGCATTGTTTATTCTCCTCTTGTTCCCTCTTTCCTCTCATTATCCTTCTGATTTTCCCCCACTAAAGTTATAGCATTTTATTCCAGTCACCTGACCTGTCTTATTCTAAAATTCTGCCTTTTACCCTAAAACCAGGACTGGTTAATTGGTGCTGAAATCCAGGAGAAAATCAGGGTGTACCCCTTGGTTAGATTAAGTTGAGACAAACTCATTGTTGATGCAAGGAAGAGCAGCATGTGGGTTTCATTCACAGATGTCACCATTGTATGAGCATACTGTGAAAGAAAAAGAAAGGGGTACTCAGGGCAGATAAAGAAGCAGGTCCTTCCCATCCACTCCGTATGATGTATCTTCTCTTAAAATTGAATATAGGTAGTGTATTGTAATCTCACTGTCACAGAGTTACCGATACCTTACCACGTGCATGCGGTAGTCCCTGAGAATTGACTCTTCAGGATTTAAAACAGTGACAGACAGGTTATAAAAAGGAGGAAGCAGGATATCCTCTCCCAAGTCACCAGTGATAGGACAAGAGGAAACAGCCTCAAACTGTGCCAGGGGAGATTTGGTTTGGACATCAGGAATAATGTCTTCCAAGAAAAGAGTGGTCAGTGGTTGGAACAGGCTGCCCAGGGGTGGCATGGAGACACTGTCCCTGGAGATGTTTAAAAAAACAAGTACATGTGGCACTAGGGAGCAGAGTTTAGAGGGCAGGGTAGCACTGGGCTGATGGTTAGAGTAAAAATACATATTTTTATATTTTACTTGGATCTACCTATGTCTGCCCAGACCATCCAATTGCTTATGTTACTCTGTGTTTGAGGATGGTTTGTCTCGGGCAGAGATGTGGTGATAGGGCAGAGTTTTTGGGGGTGACCTTGGTAGAGTAGGGTTGATGGTTGGACTCAATGATCAAAAGAGTCTTTTCCAACCTGGATGATGCTATGATAACCTATGGGAAGTGCCACATGGTGCTCTCAGCAGTGTGGCAGAGCTGATGTCAGGGGTAGGACACTGGTGGTGCTGGAAGCATGCGGTTACTGAACTGAGGAACTGAGGACATTGTATGCACTCACAGAGCACATGACAAAAGAAAAACAGAGAAACAGGAATCTATGTTAGGGTGATAACCTTATTACACTTGTGACAGATGTATTTCACACGTGAACCATGAGTGAAAGTGCCTTGAAATAATTCAGGCATGGGACACGAGGTATCTCAAAGACACTGTGTGCTTCAAGTAATCTTTTGGATGGGAAAATGGCCAAGAACTTTGTCAAAGTCTGTGCAGTGGCAGTGCTTTGGGCAAAGAAATACGGCAACTCTGCTCCTGCTTCCCATTCTATCTCAGGAGAAAGGATTTCTTTTTATGATAGAAAAGTCATTCTTTTTCTTTCTATTTTTAAAGGGTTTCCCAAGGTGACACTTACGGTTTTTTAACAAACTGAACAGGACTAACTTGATGGCAGTTTTTGATAGGACAGACAAGGTTAAAGGTGTTGGTGGTAGGAACAGGCACTTAGGCTGTCTGGAGAATAGCCATTGGAGTAGCTGAGGCTGCTTGAGCAAAAAAAGTGTCATTACACTGTAAGTTGGCTTTTACTGCTTGCTGTCTTCCTTCCAGACAGCAAATCTGTTAGCCAGGTAGTACCTGCAATGCAAAGAACATTGGGGAAGGGGAGCATGAGGTGGGATGTTATTGAGTCTGGAAAAGCCCTCTGAGCTCATCCAGCCCAGTCCATGACCTAACATCACCACATCAGCCAGACCAGGGCACTAAGGGCCAAAGCCAAGTTGTCTGCAAACACCTCTAGGGATGGAAACTCCACTGTTGCCCTAGGCAGTCCGTTCCAGGGTCTGATCACCCTTTGCGTGAGTCAGAGCTTCCTAATATCCAACTTAACCCTCCCCTGGTGCAGCTTCAGGCCCTGCCCTCTTGACCTGTCATGGATTTAGAGGTCTGTTAGGCATATCAAGCTTAAAGACATGCCATTGTTAAGGTAGATGAGGCTTAAAATTAGTTGACACGATCGCAGAAGAAGGAGCACAGCCCTACAGTGGGGTTCAGATGGCCATGAGCTGGAGCTGCTGTTTTCTTTTGCTTTCAGTCTTTCTTGTTTCTCACCCCTCTGCTCCACTGCAGCAAAGAAAATGTTACCTGCCAGGGGTTGTGCTGGCAGTAATGTTTGATGTTCCTTAATCTAGGAATGAGCCTGTTACTGAAATCCTTAGTGTGTTTGTGGAGTAGCTGCAGGACTGATTCAAAAGAGGAAACACCAAAAAAAATTGTGTGACTTGTGAAACTGCTGGAGTACTGCTCAAAAGTGTTTGAGAAGTGCAAGCTGTGCTTTGGAGCAGTCTGGACCAGGGCACAGTAACAATGCGTTGATCCTCAGGGCATACTGTCAACTAGACTCCTGGTAAACGAGACTTATTTTAATTTAATTTAATTTTATTTTATTTTGGTTTTTTTTATTTTAATTTTAGTTGATTTTTAGTTTGATTTCTTTTGTTTCATTTTATTTTCTTTTATTTCTATTGAGAAGTCATCAAAGTACGAGATGCAGCAGAAGAACATTTCCGATGATCTCAACTGCCTGGCTAATCTTTACTAGTCATTAACTAAGATGATCTAATGAAGGCTGTGCGTGACAGTTGGGCTGTTCAATTGGCCCTGTGAATAAACTTGGTACTCAATCGCAATGAAGCATTACTGAAGCTGACAACAGAATTCCAGCTGCCTTTGGTGGGGAGAGAGGAGCCAGGGTCTTGCTCCCCATGATTAGCTGCTGGAAAGACTTCTAACTTCATTGAAAAGGGAAATAAATTATCCTTCAACTTTTCCCTGGAATGCCTGAGATGGACCTAGTTGAGGCTGTCCTTGCTCACTGCAGGGGTGTTGGACTAGATGGCCTCTGGAGGTCCCATCCAACCCAGGCCATTCTGATTCTATGCTCCCAAACAGCAGGAATCTCCTCCACTTGTAATGTGTCACAACCTGTGCACAAGGTGAGGCAGAGGTTCGTAATGAGCAAACCTAAAAGTGACCCTGGATGAAAAGCAGAACCACTGAAGAGCTAAACTGATTTGTTCTTCTGGTCTTCAATCCTTCCACAGCCAAGTTGTGAGGAGCATGAGCTCTGTTTTGATTCTCCACAAAACTTCAGCACCATTTTTTTTTCTCTTAAAGCTTCAAGATTTCTTGGAGAAGTCACTCCTTCCTCCTTAATAAAGCTTAGTGAGTCATGAACATGTTAGCTTCAGGCTCAGCCATCCTTATTTATAGCCTCTGTAGCTGCCAGTGAAGGTGCAGCAGAGCTCTCAGCTGGCAGACTGTCCAGCCACCCTCAGGGACAGCCCCTTGGACTGCCTCTGCTGGGCCCCTTCCAGCAGCTAAACCTGCTAACGAGGGTCTGGTGCTTATTTTTGAGTGGAGGGTGTAGTGGCAACAGCAACAGCTTGTTAGCTGTAAGCTTGTTTATTCCTTCTTGGCAATTCCTTCCCCAGTTCAAAGGGGCATCTGAGAGGCTGTAGTTGCAGCCCTTCTGCTTCCCTGCTTTGCTGCCAGCATGGGTTTACCCGCTGTAACGAGGGGAATCTCTGAGTCTTCCAGTTCAGAGCCAAAACCAGTGGACGGGTGTTCAAAAGCAGTAATTACTTTGCATTTCTCTGCAATGGCATCATCTTGAAAATCTTATTTATCAGTGAACCTCTGTGAGAAAGATGAGAACATCCGTTCCTGGAAAGGCAAATACTAGGTTAGTGTGTAGTTTGACCATTGCTCGCCATGAAAAATCAACTTGCTATCACAAGATGATTTTTACTTGGCGTTGCTTTATATCCATAAACCTCAGCTCCTTTTCCTCCAGCCAAAATGGTTTTGTGTTCTGAAAAGAAAATGTGAGAGAGTTGACAACTTGAAGACTTTTGCCTAAAGTTGTTGCTGTTATCGTGATGGGGAGAAGTGTAAGAATCTTAAAATCTAAAAAAGCTTTTTTGGAGCTGGAGTGTTCCAATGAAATTACTGGAGTATAAGTCATGGTTTGGCCCAAAGTCTGAGTACTTCTGCAGTTTGGGGTGTTTCCAGGTAAGGCCCTCATCATCCTGTCAGCACAAAGGGCGGGTATCAGGAGGACAGAGCCAGGCTCTTTTCAGTGGCATCCAGCAATAGGACAAGGGGCAACGGCTGTCAGCTGGAACAGAGGAAGTTCCACATAAAGATGAGAAGAAATGTCTTCACAGTGAGGGTGCAGAGCACTGTAAAGGGCTGCCCACGGGGGTTGTGGAGTCTCCTTCTCTGGAGACATTTGTAACCCGCCTGGACATGTTCCTGCGTGACTGCGTGTAGGTGATCCTGCTGTGGCAGGGGGATTGGACGGGATGATCTTTCAAGGTCCCTTCCAACCCCTAACATTCTGTGATTAGCCCTACTCACAGTTGTTTCCAGGATTTGCTGAAGGTGCTTTCGGGGCTGAGTGGTAGCAGTTTTTCCTTCACACCTGTAAAGAACCAGAGAAATGGGGGAAAGGATTCCATAATGCCTCCTTAAACCAGACTGTCAACAAACCCAAACTGGTTTTCAGGGAAATCAGATACTCACTTACGTTTTCATAGCACAAAAACCACCATCTCAAACCAGGAATGGTGCCAGCAGACTCTAGTCCCTAGATAAGCATTTTACTTGTTCAAACCTTTAGGCTGTATGGGAATCAGCACTTTTCTCCCCTACAAAAATCTGTTACCAGATAAAAACACTCCTGTGTCCACACCTTGAGTTCCAGTTGAGAGAGTAACTGTATCTAAACCCCAAACCCTTCCCTTCACTCAGCCTTCACTAGCTGCTTAGAGTTGGTTACCAGCAAGTTGCAACTGTAGGATGACGTGAATTTGTCACGTGTTCGTTTGGCATTAGGTCAGATCTAATCTGATGGGATTGGATTGGATTTTCTCTGTGATGCACTGAGTTTGTCTGGACCACTGACAGAGAAGTGGGGGGTGTTTTACCCTGTGTGCTCTTAACAAGGGGCATGCATACAGCCTCCTGGTATGGTGGGGAGTTGGGCTTTTTTTTTGGTTGGTTTGGCTTTTTGGACAGTTTGCTTAGTTTCATGATGGGGGGTTCCTGAAAACTCCTGGGGAGAACTGAAAAGCTTTAGGAGGTGATAAAATTAAACCTTTTAAAATAACAGCAGCAAAACATGCCATCGATTTCACAGGCATGTGCTGTGGGGTTTGTGTGCTACGAGTT
This sequence comes from Upupa epops, assembly GCA_013397515.1. Classification (NCBI taxonomy): domain Eukaryota; kingdom Metazoa; phylum Chordata; class Aves; order Bucerotiformes; family Upupidae; genus Upupa; species Upupa epops. The sequence goes on along the minus strand of VZRI01009111.1, from coordinate 283,921 downwards.
GCGGTCACTTTCATTACTATTTCTTATTTCAGTAAATGAGAAATAATACAAAGAGATATACCAGTCGGAGTACAGGAATCTCCTACCCATAGGAAGCAGAAACTCCAGGGTCACAGGTTACTCCTCCTGTGGTTGAAGACACCGCAAACACCCACTTCACAAAGTTGCAGTGTCACGCAGGGTGATTATCTTCTGGAAAAGTCAGAATTAGCTCTCACGGGGAGAATTTGCTTGTGTAATTGAACCCTGCTGGTTCCACAGGTATAACTAACTCCTCATTGAGTCATGCATGACTCAGGAGAAGTGTCCAAGCTCAGAGTTTGGGCTGGAAAAACCATGGCACAGCGCTGTCGTACGAGTACAGCGAGGCTGTCTGCCAGCTGGTGCATGCCAGGTGGCTGCCATCTGAGATGCTCAGGACAGCAGCGCTGGTGGTGAAAACAATTGCCAAGCTGTGCCAGGGCCTTAGGCAGGACACACATTCCCATCAACGCCCTGCAAATAAACATTTGAAGTTGAGAGTTGAGTAAGTTTCCAGTGTGTATAAAGCTCCAGCTGCCTTTGAAAGCCTCCTATCGCAGCTTTCCTTCACAGTTTAATTTGATAAGAAGATGAGTTGAACTCTTAGTAATCATTGGGCTTCTGATTTTTATCCTTAACTTTAACCACCCCACTTCCCTGACACCTCTCTCTCTCTTCACCCTGCCTGTGGCTGCAGAGTGATTCCTGCAGAGTGGAAGACTAAGAAAGGTGTGAGGTGAGCAGCTGGAAGCATGGGTCACTTGGATCCCAGTCCTTGCTTTGTTGCAGACCTTCAGTTCAAGAGAGACTATTGCTTCCCAGTACAAAAGGGAGAGAGATCTGGCTGAGAGAGACCAACAGAGGACCAGGAGGGTGATTAAAGGACTGGAGCACTGACCGTATGACAGGAGACTGTTTAAGGCTAAACTGAATTCCCTGACACCTATGAGACTATGTATCTATGCATCATCCTCATACAAACCTGCTGATGTTAAATGTCCCTCCTGTGATCCAGCTGTTGTGTTTACTTCTTGTGGAACTGTGGGCAGGCAATGTTCATGGCATAAAAACAAAGGCATAGGCTAAAATCCTGCTGTAGTTATCTGAGTGCCCTCCCCAGTCGCACTTATGTGTTCAGCATTTAGTGGCTGGTGATGAGAGAGAAAAGCTTTGATTTCATAGAATCACCGACTGGGTGGGCTGGAAAGGACCTCAGAGATCACCCAGTCCCAACTCTCTGCCATGGGCAGTGACACCTCTCACCAGACCAGGTTTCCCAGAGCCCCATCCAACCTGGGGCCTTGACACTTCCAGAGATGGAGCAGCCACAACCTCCCTGGGCAACCTGTTCCAGGGTTTTATCACCCTCACAGTAACCAGTTTTTTCCATGTATCTAATCTAAATCTATTCTTAAAGCTTTGAAAGCATTTTTCCTCATCCTATCACTACAGTCCCTGTAAAAGAATCTCTCCCCAGCTTTCCTGTCGTACTGCAAGGCTACTGGAAAGTCTCACCAGAACCTTCTTTTCTTCAGGCTTAACTGCCCTAGCTCTTTCTGTGCTCATGGGAGAGGTGTCCCAGCCATTTGATCATCTTAACAACCCTTCTCTGGATCTGCTCAAGCATGTCCATCTTGCACTGGGGTTCCCAGAGCTGAACACAATACTCCAGGTGTGGTCTCAAGAGATTGGAGTGCTGGCCATCTTCTTATGCTGTGATTTGCCTTCTGGGCTGTGAGCAACATTCAGTGTTGGGCACTGCAGGACAAGAAGGACATGGAGGTACTGGAGAGGGGGCAGAGAAGGGCAACTGGATTGGTTAGGGGTCTGGAGAACCAGTCTGATGCAGAGAGGCTGAAGAACTGGGGCTGTTCAGCATGATGAAGAGGAGGCTAAAAGTAAATGTCACTGCTGTCTACAGCTACCTCAGGGAACAGTGGAGTCTGGAGTGATGGGGTGATAGAGGTGTGCTCAGTGGGTTGCAACAGTGCCAGGTCCATTCCCTCCCCTGGTTTTGGCTGTTGTTCCATCCTCCGGGGCAGTGAGCAGCTCTAGGTTGGCACCACTCAGCTGAACACCCACCTCTCATTTCTCTTTAAAAGCTGTCTCTGGGTGGATAATCCTGAGGAAGCATTGGATACCCTATGAGGAACAGTTGAGTACCCTTGAGGAACCGTTGGGTACTCCATGAGGAGTAGTTGGGTATCCCATGAGGAACAGTTGGGCATCTCGGGAGGAACAGCAGGGTATCCCATGATGAACCATCGACTCTCCTTGTTCCTTTCACGACCCAGCGCAAAACTGCGCTGTGGCCCGATCCCATCCCTGATGGATCTTAGTTGCCTTTTGGCGAGGGAGTGGCTCCGCTGGGGTGGGGTGGAGGTCTCCCCTGCAGTCGGGGGCAGCTCTGTCTCGCCCCGACGGGGCTTCGCGGGCTCGAGCTGCCACCCAGTGGCCACCGCTGGTCCCGCTACGGGACTGGGACCGGCACTGGGGCGCGGCGACGGGGCGGAGTCCCTGCCCAGGGCTGGGAGAGGTGGCCGGAGCGTTTGTCATGACCAAAACCCCTCCCAAACCCAACCGCATAACCTAAAAAGCAAATCCTAAACCCCGAAGGACTAACCCTCCCCCTTTGCCCTCTAAAAGAAGGGGGAAACCCCTCACCTGGGCTGTCTTGCTCTCGTAAGAGAAAAAACCCACAAAAATCGCCAAACCTAGGGAAAACCAAACAATAACAAAACCACCCCAAACAACCAATCCAGCCCCTTTCCCTCTCAAAAACCTCCAAACAACTAACCCATCCCCCTTTGGATAGAGGGTTTCTCTGGGTGTGTGGGTGCAGCAGGCAGGGTCTCTCTAGGGGTCTGGCTGCTGTAAGGAGGCTATCTCTCAGGATCACACACAGTAGGGTTGGATCAGGGGCTTTTGGGGGCTCCCACAGCAGCAGTAACAGGAGGAATTGATGCTGTCATTTGCCCATTTGATAAAGGGATTCCTGGCATCTGCTGAGAATGTCAGCGTCATACACCAAACACCGATAAAATGAGGGGAAGAACTAAAAACCTTACAGCTTGTCTCAGCCCCACCCTTTCCAACTCTTCTTTCAGATGATGTGGCATCTATTCTTTGAAATGAAGTGATGCCTTTGGCTTTATACAGGGTGTATGTTTGAAATTCCAGATCAATGCAGATTTATTTGCTATTTAAGGGCACTTCATAGAAAACTACTGAAGGAATTGTAGCATTCACCTGGTATTTTGCTGTTAACCATTTCTGGACAGAATTAGATGAGGCAGCTGAGTGCCTTGTGCTTTTAGATCTGACTAAACTGCTGTAGGATTCCACTGGAGTCAAAGATCATAGAATCATTCAGGATGGAAAAGACCCTTGGGATCATAGAGTCAAAACAATAACCTACTAAGTTCACCCCTAAATCAAATCCCCTAACACCACACCACGGTATCAGCTCCAGGAGTCAGGGCTTCTGTCTCAGCAATAAAAGCTAACTGGGGCTAAAGAAAAGCAGCGCTGAAGGGGACATACATCCTGCACTTCACTTACCAGGGAAAGAAGTAGGGGATGCAGCTTGGAAAAATCAAAGCCATCAAGTGCCTGGATTTAAGAACAGCCCTAGATTGGGTGCAGAGGGGCACATAAGGGATCTGCCCTTCCACACACAGGTGTGGAAAGCAATTAGCAATTGTTGTACAGAACAGCTTTATTTACATGGCTGCATTTATGTCTCTTGGGCATCAGATCCTACAGCCCTTCTCTGTGTCCTTGAAACATCACTTGGAAGAATCTTTAACTCTGAAAGCTGCTCAGAGATGACACCAAGCCAAGAGCTGATGCTTTTCTGGCAGAAAGGGACCTGGGATTTCTATTCGACAACTGGGCTGAACAGGACCCAGCAGTGTGCCCAGGTAGCCAAGAAAGCCAGTGGCATCCTCAATTGTATCAGCAATGCTGTGGCCAGGAGAAGTAGGGGAGTGATTGTCTCCCTATACTGGGCACTGATGAGGCCTCACCTCAAGCACTGGGTCCAGTTCTGGGCACTTCAATGACAAGAGAGCTATCGAGGTGCTGGAGCAGGTGCAGAGGAGGGCAGTGAGGCTGGTGAAGGGCCTGGAGAATAAAACTGATGAAGAGTGATTGAAAGAGCTGGGGCTGGTTAGTTTGAAGGAGAGAAGACTGAAGGGAGACCTCATCGTTCCTTTCAGATACCTGAAGGGACTTTGTAGAGAGGTGGGTGCTGGTCTCTTCTCACAGGTCATTAGTACCAGAACAAGAGGGAAGGGCCTCAAGCTGCACCAGGGAGGGTCAGGCTGGACAGTAGGAACCATTTTTAGACAGCAAGAGCAGTCAGACACTGGAACAGGCTGCCCAGGGAAGGGGATGAGTTCCCATTCCTGGAGGTTTTGAAATGTTGTTTAGATGTGGTGTTAGGGGATCTGGTTTAGGGGTGACCTTGGCAGAGCAGGGTTGATGGTTGGGCTCGATGATCCTATGATTCTATGAAATCTCTGGTTATATATGTTTGAGCTCAAAGTCATGAAGGTTCTTTTAATTAAGTGATAATATCGTAATGTTAAGGAGTTGTGTGTCATTTTCAGTTATCAAAGCATCTATGGGTGTCATACAGATACAATCAGGAATGAGACTGACACATAATACTGCTAAATATTGTGCTGGAGGAGGGGAGGGGGACACACCCAGCACTTTTCCTCAGAGGCAGGTTGAGACTCTACTCAAGGCCTCATCGACTATCCAACCCTGCTACATCCTCTAGGAGCCTGATCAATGTCTTGCTGATTATTTACATACTTCTCACACCTTAGTTTTGGTAGGTAATCACAGCAGTCTTTGCTGCAGCCTAGTCTGGGCTGTAGATGCTTTTATCTTTGCTGTGTTAAGTTGAACATGAGGACTGCCTGCCACAGACAGAGAGAAAATCCTGCTGTGTGAGAACATTGTGTTTAAAAATCTCTGTTTGAATGGGAGAAGGGAAAAGCACTGTTTACTGTTGCCTACAGGGGGTTGTTATGCAAGAAAAAAAATGAACTTCATTTTGCTTCCAGTCAAGATCTGTTGACAGAAAACTACTTAGTCTTCTAGGATTTAATCTGAAGAAAAGGAGGCTGAGGGGAGACCTTGAAAGGAGGCTGTAGAGAGGTGGGGGCTGGTCTCTTCTCACAAGTAACAAGTGATAGGACAAGAGGAAGCAGCCTCAAGTTGCACCAGGGGAAGTTTAAGTTGGACGTTAGGAAAAGCTTCTTCATGGCAAGGGCCATCAGTGCTTGGCTGCTCAGGACAGGGGTTGAATCGACATGGAATGTGCTTGAAAATCATATAGATGTGGAGCTTAGGAGCAGGGTTTTGCAGCCTTCAGACTGTGGGGTTAGTGGTTGGACTTGATTACGTTAGAGGTCTTTTCTAGCCTAAATGATTCTATGGGTTAGGCTTTCTTTTCCCCTTCTGGAGTGGCAGCACTCTGGGTACCTTCTGTAACCTACAGCGCTGTGTCTGTTGTCCGTGATCCAAGTTCAGTGAACCTAGGCCAGATGAAGAAAGGTTCTTTGAAAGAATGTTCTTTGTTCTAGTTTGGTTTTACCTTTAACTAAGTTTAAAGTTGCTGCCAGTGATCAGGGGGCTGGAACCTCTCTGCTATGAGGACAGGCTGAAGAAGCTGAGGTTTTTCAGCCTGGAGAAGAGAAGGCTGTATCTGAGGGAACCTGATAGGGATCTTCCAGTCCCTGAAGGGGACTACAAGAAGGCTGCAGAGGGACTGTTAACAATTCCTGGAATGATAGGACAAGGGGCAATGGTTTCCCATCAGAGAAGGGCAGATTGAAATGGGCTGTTAGGAAGAAGTTCTTGAGCAGGAGCAGGGTTGAACACTGGCACAGGTTGCCCAGGGAGGGAGATGAGGCCCCATCCCCGGACATCTTCAAGGGGAGGCTGGACAAGGCTCTAGCAGCCTGATCTGGTTGAGGCTGTCCCTGCTGACTGCAGGGGCCTTGGCCTGGATGCCCTTTGTAGGTCCCTTCCAACCCCCAGGCCATTTTGTCATTCTTTGACCGCAGATTTTCACCAGGTTGTGTTTGATCACTTACCTTTGTCATATACGATCCAAACCAACTATTTTCAGGGATCTTTTATCGTGGCAGTGAACATGCAGTGCTTTTTAATAGCCCAAGTGCATAACCAGTGCTGTTGCTTGTGTCCCTCCTGCACTTTTAGCTCATCTCTTATACTTTAATGTGCTGAGTCTGATCCAAATTCCATCGGCATTAATGAAGCATTGCCATTGACTTCAATAATCTTTGAATTGCATCCAGTATCAACTACATTGGCATAATCAAGTGAGAGGCGATTGTTATAGATGCATTATTTAGCACTGACTGTGGAGGTGCTCTCTTCTCCCAGCGTCAGCTGGTGTTAGATGCTGTTTTATGAGGGCTGGATTATGAAATTACTACTACAGTTTACGAGTCTATCAGTTGTGCTCTCAGTCCTTACTGTGCAATATTCTGTGTTCATTTTATAGTTCCCCTAATGCATGCATTGAAATGCCTCAACCACTCTACTCTCTTGTACTATTCAGTGGCCTTTCTTACAAACCTGAGTGAAGTGAGGGCTACAACATGCCTCTCATTCCTCTCCACATCACGTAGTGAGTCGCACCTTGCATTGCTGCAGACAAGGCATTGACCTGACAGTGTTCATTCGAGTGTGAAGTGAGCATGGGAATATGTCAGGCTTCTGGTGCTGCTGGTTCGAGTCTGGTACACACTGCTCCTTGGCTTGGGGGGGTTTGAAAACCATTAAGACAGAGAATGTCAAACTCCTGATGGCACATCCTGCAGTAACTTCCTGCAGCCCGGTTCACAGGGAATGATCAGTGATCATAAACCACACAATTGCAAGTAGGCAGCAAGATGCTGGCCAGTCACACACCCTGGCCTGCATCAGTCATACTGCAGCCAGGGGGACTAAAGAGGTGATCCTGCCCCTATCCTTGGCCCTGGTGAGGCTGCACCTTGATTACTGGGGGCAGTGTTGGGCATCACAGTACAGGAAGGACATGGAGGTGCTGGAGAGGGGGCAGAGAAGAGCAACCAGGCTGGTTAGGGATCTGGAGAACAGGTCTGATGGGGAGAGGCTGAGGGAGCTGTGTCTATTCAGCCTGGAGAAGAGGAGGCTGAGGGCAGACCTCACTGCTCTCTACAACTACCTGAAGTAACGATGGAGTGAGGCAGGGATTGGCCTCTTCTCCTTAGGGACTAGCAATAGGACAATAGGAAATGGGGTCAGGCTGTGCCAGGTTGGATATTAGGAAGATCTTCATGATGGAAAGAGTGGGGAGGCCTTGGAAGAGGCTGCCCAGGGAGGGGGTGGAAGCACCATTCCTGGAGGAGCTTAACAAAGGGGCAGCCAGGGTGTTTGGGAAGGTGGATTAGTGGTTGTAGAGTGTACAGTTGGACTTGATGATCTTGAAGGTCCTTTCCAACCTTGACGATGATTCTATGGCAGAGCTCTGGTCCAGCTCTTTTTAGTGGCAGGGTTCAGTTTTGTCCTCTCCATTAGAGGCCCTGCCCAGGGGTAGGCAGGTTGCCCAGGGGTTGAGCATGGTTGGATTGGTACATGCAGGAAGGTGTGGTTTTAATTTTTTTAGAAATCAATATTCAGCTCAACTGAATCTAGGAATATTCATGGTACCAGTTGCCACCAGTTTAAAAGCCATATATGGTACAACTTGTGTGAGCAAGTTCAGAGGCCACAATGGTGTAGGGGAAGAGCTGGCAGGATCCTTCTAAGGTGATAATCTCAGTTTTGTTAATACTTACAGAGGTGTTCTAAAGTTTTGTTAGTAGTCACAGTGTTTCTCCAAAAAGCCACAGAGGACATAGACCTCTGCTGTGAGCCAACTGCTTGCCTTCCAGGAGCACGTAATGTGCTTCTAGTGAAGTCCAAAGTCATTACTGTCATACTAATCAATGCATCCACTTGTGTCAGCAGTTAGAAGAAGTTGATTTTACTTCCTCACCTTCAGGTGCATGGACTTCTGCACCAGCATAAGACCTCATCAGTCAATAGAAGTCCATCCTAAATCTTATTTCAGACCCCACACAGTAAACCAGACATGAAATCTTCCTCTGCCTTGTCAGATTGGAGTGAAGATCCTGCAGAATAACGTGATTTCAATTGTGGAACAGAGAAACATGTGCATGTTGTACTGGCTGGGCATGGAAGCATCACAGCGAGCTGTCTGAATCACCCACAGCATGAGTGAAACCCTGCAACAGGCAGGGCCATCACTCACCAGACCAGACTGGCCAGAGCCCCATCTAGCCTGACCTTGAATGGCTCCAGGGATGGGGCCTCCATCACCTCTCTGGGCAGCCTGTTCCAGGGATTCCCCCACACCCTCAGATTCAATAATGTTTTCCTGATGTCTGACCTAAATCTGCCCCTTTTCCAGCTTCAAACCATGACCCCTCATCCTATCATTCCCTACCCTTGTGAATAGTCTTCCCCAGCCTCTACCAGCCCCTTTCAGGGATTGGAAGGTCCCAATAAAGATCCCCCCTGGAGCCTTCTCCTTTTCAGGCTGTACAGGCTGAACCACAGCTCCCTCAGCCTGTCATTGTAGGAGTTCCAGCAGTTCAATATAGGAGAACTCCAGGAAGGGAACATAAAGGTGATTTACTTCGCACCTTTTTCCGGCTTACTGCAGAAAAATGTAATTGCACTCAGCTGGTCTCTGAATTATTTGGCCCTTCTGTTAAGGGAGTGGAGAATGATCATCGATAGAAGCTTATTATGGTATTGATGGGAGATTTTTATGCTGTGTAGCAGGACAAAGAAGAGAGAGAAAAAAGAAACCAAAACTTTTAAAGACTTCTGCTGTGTGCCATTTCAGCTCTGTGGGTTCTATTGCCATGTCTATCCCACGTTCTTAAAAGATTCAGTAGTGCATAGAAATGTAGAATTATCATGGCTGGAAAGAACCTCCAGGATCACCAAGTCCATCCCTCATCCCAACATCTCCCCANGCAGCCTGTTCCAGTGCCCAACCACTCTGTCAGGAAAGAACTTCTTTCTAAGATCCATTCTAAACCTCCCCTGATGCAACTTGAGGCCATTTCCCCTTGTCCCATCATTACTAGTTTGGGCGAAGAGACCATCCCAGCCTTACTGCAACCTCCCTTTAGGTTGTTGTAGAGTGCTACAAGCTCCTCTCAACTTCATCTTCTCTGGACTAACAACCCCAATTCCCTCAGCTGCTTTTCACAGGGCCTGTTTTCCAGAGCTCTTCCCAGCCTCATGGCACTTCTTTGGACCTGCTCCAACACCTCAATGTCCTTCTGATACTGTGGTGCCCAAAACTGGACCCAGTACTCTAGGTGCAGTCCAATGAGCGCAGAGTACAGGGGCCCAATCACCTCCCCACTCCTGCTGGCCACACCACTCCTGATGCAGGCCAGGATGTCATTGGCCCTCTTGGTCACCTGGGCACACTGCTGGCTCTTGCTCAGCCGGCTGTCAACCAACACCCCCACTTCCTTCTCCTACTCTTTACTTGTCTTTTTCACCCTCCCTCTGCAAACAATAATTAAAACCCAAGAACACAGTCACTGTAGTGTTCTCACTGCAGGTTTTCCCCACTGTATTTCTGTTTTCTAGTGTTTGGAACAACTAACCTAAGATAAGGTCGTTTTCCATGTAAATTAAGTTTTATGATACAAATTTGAGTACTCCCAAAAATATAGTTACCCAAGTAAAATAAACTAGCTTTGTCATGGTAAAGCGAAGGAGCTACAAAAAATTCCTTAGAGCTTACAGTGGAGCTCAGCGATTGTTCTGGGTTCAATAGAACAGATAAAGCACTGGGGACATGCTGATGACACAAAGCTGGAAGGAGGGGCTGACACACCAGAGGGCTCTACTGCCATTCAGCGGGACCTAGACAGGCTGGAGAGTTGGGCAGTGAGGAATTGATTGGAATTCAACAAGGGCAGTGTAGAGTCTGGCATCTGGGAAAGATGCTGCCCTGTGCCACAGAGAACAGACAAGAAAGAGTTAACCTTCAAAACAAGAGAAGGACTTCTGAGTCTAGCAGGAATCTAGAACTTGTACAGATAGATTTGAATGGACTTTTGGGAGATCTGGAAGATGAAGAGAATGGGACTGACCTGTTGGAGAGCAGTGTAGGAGAAAGGGACCTGGGGGTCCTGCTGGCCAGCAGAGTGACCATGAGCCATCAGTGGACCCTTGTAGTCAAGTAGGCCAATGGCATCCTGGGGAGATTAGAAATGAGGTGATTAGTCAATCAAGAGAGATTCTCTTCCCCCTCTACTCTGCTCTGGTGAGACCACATCTGGAATATTGTGTCCAGTTCTGGGCCCCTCAGTTCCAGAAGGACACGAAACTGCTTGACAGAGTCCAGTGCAGAGCCACAGGGATGATGAAGGGAGCAGAGCATCTCCCTGATGAAGAAAGGCTGAGGGAGCTGGGTCTCTTGAGCTTGGAAAAAAGGAGACTGAGGGGTGGCCTCCTTAATGTTGATCAATATGGAAAGGGGTGGTGTCGGGAGGAAGGAGCCAGGCTCTGCTCAGTGGCATCCAGTGACAGGACAAGGGGCAATGGGTGTCAGCTGGAACAGAGGCAGTTCCATAAAAATACAAAAGAAACATTGTCAGGATGAGGATGACAAAGCCCTGGAACAGGCTGCCCAGGGAGACTGTGGAGTCTCTCCTTCTCTGGAGACAATTAAAACCCGTCTGGACATGTTCCGGTGCAACTTGATTTAGGAGATCCTGCTGTGGGGATTGGACAGCATGATCTTTCGAGGGCCCTTCCAATCCCTGACTTTTTGTGATTCTGTGACATCCTTGTTGTAGCTGGAAACCCCAGAGGGTTAAGAATCCTTTGTAGCAGGACAAAGATATCTGTGTCCCACAAAATGCCACAAGAATTATGTCCATGTGCCAAGCTGCAGGATTCACAGTATAGGGCAGGAAAAGCTGATAAGGAACAGTTCACTAGCTTTTCCAAACCAAAGAGCTGGAAAAGCCCTAATAATAGATCTGTTGCTGAAGAGCACCCTTTGTAGTTATTTATTCCTGCCCAGATGCAGCATCCTGGTTTCTTTCACTTGGTTTGGATAAGTTGGGGCACTGAAGAGATTAACTAAGAGTAAGTGCTGATGAAGGGTGCATCTAAATGTATGCTTTGTTGCTGGGGGATGGCATAGATGGGAGAAATCTGACATCAGCACCTCAGGCAGTAAAGCGTGGATCGGTGTGTAACGTAGCACAGATATGCAGTCAGAGTTCAGTAGAGAGATTTTACTAGCCTGGTTGGCTTCAGTGGGTATAAATGTGACACTTTTATTCTCCTTTTCATTTTGTCCCACTGATTTCCTTAGGTGCTGCCTGAAGGTGGTTCAGGCTGTAATAACATAGATACCACACTATTATATGGACATTACATTATTAGTTATTTTATAAAAGGTTCGGATTGCTTAGGCTTTAAGAAGGGAGAAAGCTTTTGGTGTGTTTTTAATTATTTAATAGGGCAATGCACTACTATTTTCTTCCCTCCCAGCTGTTCAGGGGTCACCCCTGTCAGGCACTGGGGGTGACTCCCACCCCTGGGGCAAAAGAATAGGAGACAGGCCCAGCAGAAGGGTGTCCAGGCCCCTTCAGCAACTACTTCCATCCAACTTCTCACTGGTTTTGCCTGTCCTCTCTCATAGTTACAAGAAAAACCTATATCAAGGGTGTCAGAGGAAGGTATTAAAGGTGGGATCATGTTAAAAGTAAGCTCCTGAACAAGAGCTTTTACATATCCAAACTTGGAGATGTTAAGACAATCATCTAGATTGCCTCAACCATTTCCAGGAGACACCACCTTCATGAGTGGTTCCAACTCCTAGGGAAGGTCTAGAGGGGTAGATTGAATGCTACCTCCAACTCTCGTGTGTCAGAAAAGCAGAATCATAAAAAGAGAAAGAAAAAAAAAGGGCCCTCGCCAGATTCATCAGATAACCAATGGTTGTGTAAAGGTCTGCAATAACATGGATTTGTGTGGAGTGATACCTTTAGTCCGGAACTTGCAAGATTTTCATAGAATCACAGACTGGTTTAGGTTGGAAGGCATCCTACAGATCATCTAGTCCCAGCTCCCTGCCATGGGCAGCGACACCTCTCACCAGACCAGGTTGCCCAGAGCCCCATCCAAGATAGCCTTGAACACTTCCAGGATGAGAGCAGCCACAGCATCCCTGAGCAGCCTGTTCCAGGGTCTCAGCACACTCAGAGTAAATAGTTCCTTCTTAAAATCTAATCTAAATCTCCCCTCTTTCAGTTTGAAACCACTGCTCCCTGTCCTATCACTAGAGTCCCTTATGAGAAGTCCCTCTCCAGCTTTCCTCTAGCTCTTCAGGTACTAGAAAACCAGTGTAAGGTCTCACCAGAGCCTTCTCTTCTCCAGGCTGAACAGCCCCAGCTCCCTCAGCCTGTCATTTGAATGCCCACAGTGTTTACCTCTGCAGGCAGCTGACAGAAAGCTTTAAAGACGGGCACATAAAACAAAGGACAGGTCCTGCCCTGGAAGCTCTTGATGATCAGGTTGTTCTATATTTCGCCCCATTTCAGTCTACTGCAGGGAGCTGTTCCTGAACCTCTCTGCCTCTCTTTGCAGGGCACAACCAGCTCTAACTGTGGAAAAGAAAGCACCCTCCCTGGATCTTGTTATTCCCAATTCCCAAATGTGCCCTGCATATTCTTTTGTGCTTTCCTGGGAGTTTGGGGTAGGGTTTTCACTCATTAAAATGTCAAATTAATGTGTATTTAAATATGTTTTGGTAGCTCCTCCTGACGCAGTAGCTCTGTGCATTAAAGCAGTAAGGCTTTGTGGCAGCATGTGCGGCTTACAATAAGCTTGATGATGTTTCTATGTGGAGCAAGCAGGGAGCCACAGCTACATTCCGTACACAGCGTGTGACTGCGTGCACCTCTGACACTTCACAGTCTCGAGCACAAGCCTCTGGCTCGGGGCTATCTTCCCCTTGGCTGCACACAGCACCCAATAGAAGTCTGGATCTGGCACGACCCACTTGAGGTGTGGCAGGGCTGTGGAGGGAACAGAGGCTGAAGGTTCACGGATGGTGATGTTAGAGTCCTGCACAGATCCTTGCGTTGCCTTATTGCACATTGTGCAAGCGCTCAGTTAGCCGAGGCATACTTCCCTCTTGAATCATGAGGGAAACGCCACTGCCCAGCCTGCCTGCAAACCCGATTGCTTAGAAGCCTCGTTGCTTCGGCACAGCCAGCCATGTGGGGTTGGAGTGCTCTGTGGAGCACAATGCTTCCTCTTCTTTCTTCAGTCAGTTAATGATTGGAGCGGTACTTGCGACGAGGAAGAAGTCATTTCTTTCTTATGGATCATTTTTCACGTGAAACTGAGTTTTGGAATAAAGTGATGGTGAGTAAATCGTGAGAGGGGAAGGAGGGATTAGTTTCGTCCGGAGTTTTACTCAGCAGTTTGGGAAAGCTAAGATGGAAGTGCTGTGCTGGCTGCAGGGCTGTATGGTTTTTATTAGGGGGAAAGCAGAGCATAACAATTAAAGACAGGGTGAGACAAGCGTCAGGCACGCTGGCTCGTGTGTTCCATGAGAAGGTGGAATGGGAGTTCTCTTTTAATACCCAGACACAAATCTGATTCACAGTGAATTCTTCTGAAAGGGGAAAAAATGTCAGTTCATTCTATAAATGCTTTTGGTGTCTGAGTAGCTGCTTTTCACATCACAGTAACCTAGGCTTTCAAATTAATTTGTGGCGTTGCTATCTACATTATTTAAAGAGGGGATTTAAAAATAAAAAAAACAAACCAAAACTTTAAAAACCAGGAAAATAAAACCTGATTTTGTCTCAGATGGAGGGAAAACTTTTTAAGTGACTGATTATTATTGTTCTCTTTCTGAAAACTACGGTCTCTGTTTAAACTGGATTCAGCATCTCCTGTAGGTAGCCGCCTTCTTTCTTTTTCCTCTGCTTTTTACCATCAGAATCCAAAGAATTTGTCAGACACTGAGTTACCAATTTCATCCAAAGAGAGCACAGACTTTTAAATCCAGGTTTTGCCTAGAAGAGCAAAGAAAGGCCAGACGAAATAATGCTGCCTAAGTATAGGGAGGCAGCCACACGTGTAGCTGCAGGTTAGGACAAGTAAACTTTGTTTTAACATCGGCTTTTTTTGTTGCCGATGGTAATCAGGACATTCAGATTAGCCTGATGAAAGGGAAAAAAAATCTACCAGAGGCTTTCTAAAGCCACTTCAGCAACAGTGGGCTGTGGGGCTTTTTCTGAGGGAGAGAGGTAGGGTGATCTGAAGTGTGTAATCAGTGCATCAGACTTGCTGTCTCAGGCAGTGCCACCGGCAGCCTTCTGCAAGGCTGAGGAAGCCACCCTGCGAGCAGTTTTACTGCTCAAGTGAATTGGACTTGGTTCATGCAGTGAGGTGCACACACACACACACACACACACACCCCTTTTGCTTTCAGAACATTTAAAATACCAGTAGTTTTTGTCTCCTTCACAGGACAATGCCAATGGCATCCTGGCCCCTATCAGGAAGAGCGTTGCCAGCAGGAGCAGGGAGGTGGTTGTTCCCTGCCACCCAGCTTTGGTGAGGCCACACCTCAAGTCCTGTGTCCAGTTTGAGGCCACTCACTGCAAGAGGGCCTTTGAAGGGCTGGAGAAAGGGCAGAGGTGGCTACCAAGCTGGTAAAGGAATGGCTGAGTGAGCTGGGGCTGTTTAGCCTGGAGAAGAGATTGAGGGAAGACATTCTTGCTCTCTACAGCTACTTCAAAGGAGGTTGGAGGGTGAGGGTGCAGGTGGTGGCTTGTTCTCCCTACTGGCCAGTGATAGGACAGGGGGAAATGTCCTTAAGCTGCTCCAAGGGAGGGTCATGTTGGATGTCAGGAGGAATTTCTTTCCTGAAAGGGCTGTCAGACACTGGAACAGCCTGCCCAGGGAGGAGGTTGACTCCCCATCTCTGGAGGTGTTGAAGAGGAGGCTAAGATGTTGAGTTGAAGGACAAGGTTTAGTGATGCTGATAGGGTTGGGAAAAGGTTTGATTTGATGAAGGTCTCTTCCAGCTGAAACTGTTCTATGATTCTATGGCTCTTACTCCCTTTGCTTGCTTAGATTTGATGACACCAGTTTAGCCACCTCTAGAGCTTTCCTCCACAGGCAGCACTGCAGCTGGGAGAGAGTAATTGATGCAAAACTTGTTCAAATTTGAGAGGACTTCTCTTTGTTTCCTTCCTGTTAAAAAGGCAGCTGTTTGGCCGTCCAGCTGCTGAAAACACTGCAACACCTGAACACTCTGGATTTTAGAGGTGTTCACGTTAAGCTTATTGCTTTCCTTAGAGGTTAGACCAGGCTTTGCAAGCTATAAAGCGGTTTGTTTTGCTGTCTCATGTATACACTCTGCACAAATGTCATCAGCTCATGAAGAAAGGTTTTCAAGTGGAAATTATTGTCCTCTTGAACACTGAGACCATGATCCTGCAGTCTTGGAGTGACTGGGGGGGTTTACTGCCTTTTTGCCAGGACAGGAGCACTTCCAGCTTCACACGAGTGTGGTCTCCTCTCAGCTAAACTTTATAAACAATTCATGCAATGAAGACTCCTGTCTTTAGGATTTCCCAGCCCTTGAAATCAAACATCAAATAAGTGTTCGCATTTCCTCTCATTTTAGCATGTTTGTGGCTTGTAGGACAATCACAAAATTATTGAGGCTGGAAAAGACCTCTGAATTCATCAAATCCAGCCTATGCCAGGTCTGGAAAACATGCCACGCTCTTCATTCCTCTATGAAGAATGGCTGAGGGAACTGTCTAGAAACAAGAAGGCTGAGAGGAAACCTTATTGCTCTCTACAGCTACCTAAAAGGAGG
>VZRI01009111.1:244147-267723 GCA_013397515.1 Upupa epops | reverse complement strand
TGATGTGGTGATGTTAGGTCACAGGCTGGGCTGGATGAGCTCAGAGATCGGTTCTAGCCTCAATAATTCTGTGAAAAATGAGTTTAAATAATAAACCCCCAGTTGTGTGAGCATTGTAATCTTCAGGGAAGATTTTCAGTGGAAATAGCGATGGTTATTTCAAAATAAAACAGCGAGTGTACTGTTTTCCTGTGGGAGAAACAAGCAGATCAGCATGAAGACATGGCAGAGCCAGTGCTGTGAGTGAGGTTTGCAGCAACATTGCTGAGCTGAGATCTGAAGGAGAATCTCAGGCCTCTCTGCAGGGTGTCTCAACACTGGAAGCTGGTGAGCTGGTTCCCCAGTGTCTAGAGGATGGCCTTACCTAGGCAGCTTGAGGAGAGTGAGTCAGGATAGCTGGGCTGTGTTGGATCACTGGGCTGAGCCATAGGCCCTGTCAAGGAGAAAGAGAAGAAAACCACTTTGAGACATGTTGATGCTTCAAGCCCCATTCACCTGCTCACAGATGTTTTGCTTACCTTAGCTCTGAGTTTTGGTAAAGAATACGTGATGACTGAACTATGGCTAATGATGCCAGGACAGAAAACATAACCGTTGTAGAATTCTCTAGCCATTTTACATTGAAAACTGAGGAGTTTTCCCCTCAGTTCTTGTTAGACACTGGTTTGCTGCCTGGTTTTGTACCAGTGCGTCAGGTTTGAACTGTGACTCTCAACAAGGGCTGATGGATGTGGAAGGTTCTCTTGACTTCTTCCCCTTGTGGTTGCCAGTGTCCTGAGCCTGGGCAGCATTCATGGACTCAGGAGAGCCCCACTGTCTTTATCACAGAATCGTGGGGCTGGAAGGGACCTCCAGAGGGCATCCAACCCCCCTGCAGGGAGCAGGGACAGCCTCAACTAGATGAGGTTGCTCAGAGCCTTGTCCAGCCTCCTCTTGAAGATCTCCAGGGATGGGGTCTCAACTCCCTATAAGGTGGATCATTTTGTTTAGGGTGCAGCTAACAACCAGCAAAATTCCTGGTGAAGGGGAGTGTTTTTACCTCAGGAACTTCTGTGGTGTGTCACTTGGTGTCAGTGCAGTGTTTGAAACGGGCTGAGAGGAGAGTAGAAAGCAAGAAATGCTAATTGCCAGGTTCATGGGGACTGCGTAACTGTAGGAATAGGGGTGTCAGTCTGCTAGGGTTTGGGGGAAGATCTCCAGAAGCTCAGCTCTGTAAAATTAACTCCATGTGTTGCCAGCTTCACTATGAACTGCAACAAGTGACCACTTCAGTTAAAGTGCTTAGAATAAAATGCTCTAGCAATAGCATAAATAAAAACAGTAGTAGATTTTAAACATGAGCATGTAATAGTGGTTTCAAAAGAGAGCAGCCACTCCTCTGAACTCCACAGGCTTTCTGCAGTAGAGGGTGGAAAGGCTGATACGTGAGCTCTGGTGCAGCAAGGGAGCTCATGGGCTGCACCTTCCTGTTCCATGTTATGGAAATGCTGTTGGAAGCTGAAAATTGCATCTGGCTTTCCTTGACAAGCAGAGGTCCCCTTGTTTTTGGGAGGCCTGCTCTGGATACAGACTCCCAACATCTGGAAGGATGCATCACTGCATCTAGAAGGTTGGATTCACATATGTGAAGAAACTGTTGGTCTGTTTCTGCATGGTCTGTCACAGCTCCGCTGCTTTGTATGTAGCTGGGTAGTAGATAGCAAAAGAGACTGCATTATATTGTCCCTTTGTAGTTGCATATAGAGTGTCTTGTTTCTCCCTCCTAATTTTCACTCCCATTTTATTTCCTTGATTTATATCCTTTCCACCTCACCCACGGAACCGAAAGCACTTTGTCTGCTGCACCACTGCATTAGTTTTCTGTCAGCTCACCTAAACCCAAACTCGGTGTTTTGAGGTAAGCTGCTCGTCTGGAAGGCAGTGATTTGTTCAGAATCAGGTTGAAGGCTGTGTGCTTCCCCAGAGGCGAGACACTTTTATTGATGTGTTTATGCTTTGCAATAATAATATTTGTCCATGTGATAGAGTGTGAAGTTTTTTCTGCTGCCATACCATATGGCTTATGACTATTTACAACCCAAACAGTAACAGCTGCTGCTACCTAGGAGAAACCATTCCTCTAGCTGGAGATGCAATGAGTAGCAAATCACAAACAGTGTGTCCACCAGTGTATTCCAAATACTCTTGTTTACTACTCAACATCCTATCACTCTCCTCTTGGAAACTGTTGGAGCTTTTTTCTTGTATGCTGAACTAATGGGGAGACATCTGACAGCTTCGTTTGGTGTCTGGGAGGGGAAAAAGGGAAGGGAAGGGCATGGCATTCTGTTTTGGTGCCATGTAAACTGTGCTTTTAGCTCCTTTAACAAAAATTTGGTTGGTGAAGGAACTGAAGGGAAAGTCTGATGGGAAGAGATTAAGGGAGGTTGTAGCCAGGTGGGGGTCAGGCTATTCTCCTAGACAGCTAGCACCAGGACAAGAGGGCAGCCTGAAGCCTGAAGCTGCCAGTGGAGAGTTAGGTTGGATGTTAGGAAGCCCCTTCCTCACAGAAAGGGTGATCAGACCCTGGAATGGACTGCCCAGGGCAGTGGTGGAGTCCCCATCCCTGGAGGTGTTTAAGGACAGCCTGGCTGTAGCCCTTAGTGCCCTGGTCTGGCTGATGTGGTGATGTTAGGTCATGGTCTGGGCTGGATGAGCTCAGAGGGTTTTTCTAGCCTCAGTCACTCTGTGATTCTGTGACTCTGTTAATAAATTAGAACTTTCTAGTTGGAAGAATAAACAAGATAGTCTTCAGACCTTTAAAGTGTGGGTCACTTCATGCTTTTTGTTAATGTCATGCTTCAAGTTTGGAATCCCACTTCAAGATATCCCTTGTATTTCTCAGCTGGTATCAGTCCATTTTGACTCCTGTCCATTCCTTTATTTCCCGCAGTGTCCTGTTGGTCATTTGGATAATTCCTGACTGTTTGTGTCAGGCAGTGTAAGACAGGACTTAGCACTGTCAGTCATCTCTGTCAACAGCGAGAGGCCACCTTCCAGAAATCACATATTTGGGTGATATGACTGTTCTTTGCCTGTAGTGCTTTGACTGGAAATGGCTTTAAAACCCTGTCTGTGCATGGTTCAGCAGGTTCTCTCCTATTTGCACTGAGCTGCTTGCGTACCTGCTCTTCCCCAGCAGGTTAGACAGTTGGTACGTGATACCATTTATCTCACAAAAACATATTCCAAGGAGCACAAAATGTTTGGAGGGGGGGCTTATTCCCCAGTCATGTTCTCCCTGCCACCCCATAGTCTAGCAATGCTCATTAGCAAAGAAGTATTGCAGGTTTCTTGCAGGCAATTCTTAATCTGCCATCAGGCTTTGCTGGTGAATAAAACCCGGTGGATTTCATCTAAGTTCAGAGTATGAGGAAGGGCAGCTATGAAAAGTAGAGCTCACCATTGCTAACAGCTGCTACAGTGGAACTTTCCCATTGAGAAGCCTTAAAACTAATCCAGGTTAATTTCTTGAAAGCATCTATTGATTCCTGTCATTCACACCGTATTGTTTATATGTTTCCGTAGCACTTCAGTGCTACAGATGGGAATTGTCTGTGTCAGGGCTCCAGCTACCACAGAAACACAAGGACTGAGAGGAATGCTTCTGAGCCTTACTGGTGGTTAGGCTGCTAGCCCCAAACATCACTGCTTCAAACATTTAATTTGGATACCCTTGTGGTCATCTTAGCAAGAGATGTTTTTAACTTCAGCAGTTCTCCATTCTCTGTCTCAGACCCTGCTTTTACTAAGATAAACAGCCTCTTCTCCCTCTCCCTCTCCTCTCCTGTCAGTGTTCAGTGCACAGGCTGCTTACAGCTTCTCTTTCATGTGAAGGGTTTTCAAGGGATCCAACAGAAATCAACAGGCACTTGATGACCACTGACACCGACCTGCAGGCACATCCCATGTGCTGATTCAGAAACTAACTGAAGTGGGGTTCCAGGTAGGTACAGGTCAAATCCCTTTATTGTAGAGCCCAAGCAGTGCTGCTTCTGGTTAATGAAAAATCTCCTAAGGGCTGTGATATGGCACCGGATGATTCCATAATTCATGTGCTGAGTAAGCTCATTCAGAGTGAAGGAAGAACTTGAGAACATGCATCTCACTGTGAATATCAATGCAGCCAGGGGGAGGAGGGGAGAGGAAGCAGCCCTGAGGACAAGGACTTGGAGGAGCTGGTGGGTGAGAAGCTGGCCATGAGCAGACAGTGCTGCAGTGCACTTGCAGCTCACAAGGTCAATGGCATCCTGGGCTGCATCAAAAGCAGCGTGGCCAGCAGATTGAGAGAGGGGATTCTTATCTGCTCTGCCATGCTGAGACAAGTCCTGCATCCAGCTTTAAAGCCCTCAGTACAGGAAGGACATGGACCTGATGGAGTGGGTCCAGAAGAGACCATAAAAATGATCAGGGGGCTGGAGCCCCTCTGCTATGAGCACAGGCTGAGGGAGCTGGGGTTATTCAGCCTGGAGACAAGACATTTTCATCCNGAGCTGGGGTTATTCAGCCTGGAGACATTTCCATCCAGGGGGACCTGATAGCCACCTTCCTGTTCCTGAAAGGGGCTACAAGAAGGCCGCAGAGGGACAATTTATAAAGCCCTGCAGTGATAGAAATTGTTTCACATCTGAGAAGGGTAGATTGAAATGGGCTGTTAGGAAGAAGTTCTTGAGCAGGAGGGGCATTGAACACTGGCACAGGTTGCCTAGGGAGGGAGTTGAGGCCCCATCCCTCAAGATCTTCTTCAAGGGGAGTCTGCACAAGGCTCTGGGCAACCTGATCTTATTGAGGCTGTCCTTGCCCTCTGCAGGGGGATTGAACAGGATGCTCTTTGTAGGTTCCTTCCAGCCCAAGACACTCTATGATTCCATGAATTTCATCTTGCTTGCTAGAGGTGAATTGGAATTACCAGAAACATTTGTAGGAAAAGCTGTAAGTGCATGAGCTCACAGGAAACAGATATAGAAAACAGCTTCTCACATGTTCCTACCAGAAAAATGGCGATAGGTGCCGATTCCTACCCCATTTCTGCTTCGGTAGAATCACAGAGTCACAGAATGTTAGGGTCTGGAAGGGCCCTCAAAAGTTCACCCTGTCCAATCCTCCTGCCAGAGCAGGATCCCCTAGACCCAGTCACACCGGAACATGTCCAGGTGGGTTTTAAACATCTCCAGAGAAGGAGACTCCACAACCCTCCTGGACAACCCCTTCCAGTGCTCTGTCACCCTCACCATGAAGAGGTTTTTTCTCATCTTTATGTGGAACCCCCTATGTTCCAGCTGACACCTTGTCCTGTCACTGGATGCCACTGAGCAGAGCCTGGCTCCTTCCTCCCAACACCTGCCCTTTCCATATTTATCAATGTTAATGAGGTCACCCCTCAGTCTCCTTTTTTCTAAGCTAAAGAGACCCAGCTCCCTCAGCCTTTCCTCAGAAAAAGAGAGAAATTACTTCAGCTTTCTGGGATCAATGCAGCTGTGCCCAAATTACACTTAGAACTGCATGAAGAGAAATCAATAAAGCCTAACCGGTAACAAACATGGCAGATGGGAAACATTTCTCAGGCTCTGTTTTTCATGGCCTTTGCCTGCCAAAGCTGTGCTGTAAGCAGCAACAATGAGTTGCATAAACAAATTTAAGGAATTGATGGAATTTGATTCCATGCTTTGTTCTTGCTAGCTGTCTGCTGTGTTAAGCAGAGAGTCCATTTCAATACCCACTCTGCAGAAGCCTAGCAACAGCTGTGAGTATTTACATGTGGGGTGCAGCCTAGGGATTGCTGGACTTGGCAGCTCCATGTCAGAAGAAGCGGTGTCGAGAAATCACCAAGCAGATCACATTGTTTTGCTGACCTGTGACACAGTTTGATGCTGTTAGTACCAGATGCTGGAGCCTCTGTTCGTCCTCTAGTCCTGCTCCTCACTTGTACAGCTCTGAGATAAGAATTTGCCATTGGAAGCTGCGCCTACTTCTTAAGCAAGGAATCCAGGAGAGGAAATCCTCTGTATCAGCTTAACTAAGGCAATTTCCCTGGCCATAATTCATTTCACAAATTCCCAAAGCATATTGTCACATTGTCCACATGTAGGGACTAAATCTGGGAATCATTTAGGTTAGAAAAGGCCTTTAAGATCATCAAATCCAACCACATACCCTACTCTACTCACTATCAGCCCCAGCACTAAACCGTGGTCGCCAACACCACATCCCTGCGGCTTTTGAACATGACCAGGGATGGTGACTCAACCCCATCCTTGGGAAGCCTGTCCCAAGGCCTGACAACCTTCTCAGTGAAAATACTTTCCCCAGTATTCAATCTAATCCTCCCCTGGTGCAGCTTGAGGCCCTTCCTTCTTGTTCTATCACCAGTCACTGGGGAGAAGAGACAAGCACCCACCTCTCTACAATCTCCCTTCCAGTAGTTGTAGAGAGCAGTGAGGTCTCCCCTCAACCTTGTCTTGTCCAGGCTGAACAGCCCCAGCTCCCTCAGCTTCTCCCCATAGGACCTGTGCCCTAGACTCTGAACCCACTTCAGCACCTCAGTACCTCTTTTGTACCGAGATGCCCCAAATTTATCCCTATCCCCTCCTGCTGCCCCCTAGCTTTGGAAACACTGTAGAAATAAAGGTCTTTGCTTTGCTATCAGTCTTGCAAGCTGGTGGAACTGTTCCTCTCCCGCTCAGAGCCAGCCTTGTATACTTGAATAGCTTAGCTATGGGACTGCATAGGTGGTGTCTGCATTTTGGCTTCAGACCAGCAGGCAGAATTCTAAGGGAGTAATCTCTCAAATCCCATACCCTTGCTTTAGCAGAGCAAGTCAGAGCAAGACGCTGTGTTTGGACAGCATCCCAGTGAGACAGCATGGAAAGTATGGAACCAATTAGTGTCAGAAACCTGCACCTTGATGGGAATGCTGGTGTCCTGGAGTTGCTGAAGCACACCTCTCAGCAGCCTCTTCCTCCTGGAAGTTAGACTGGTTGATTTGCCCAGAGAGCTCTGCCAGAACCTAAAGGAGTGATCTGAAAGCTCTTACACAATAACCTTACGAAAGAGCATTGGAAAAGTACCTCCAACAGCGATTGTTTGTTTGGTTCTTACCTGGCATGCCAGAAAAGGCTGAGTGCGGGGTGAGGTAAGAGAGAGTTTGGGGAGGTCATCTCTGCACCCCTCAAGTCAAGAAAGTGCTTCTGTCTTCTGCTGCTTCTGTCTCCTATTTGTAAAGGAACTTGTTTCCTGAGTTTCCACAGACTGACCACATGTGGGCTCATGTTGGAAAGTACAAGGTAGACATAAGAGCAGTAGGCAACAGCATCCTCTTTGAAGAGAATTACACTGCGTACTCCATGGCTTCCTCCTCTCACCTCCAGGAATGCCTTGTCTCTTAGGTTTGCCAGAGAGCGGGGGTGCTGGTGGCAGGGAAGGCTCGGTGACATTAGGAGAGCCTCAAGCCCTACTGTACCACCAGGAAAGCATTTCGGGCCATTTTCTCCAGTGCAGCTGTCACTCTGTCTTTCAAGAGTATGAGCCGGTTCATCACTGCCCCAAGCAAGGCTCTGACAGGCTGGGAGCTGTGCACAGGCCGAGGAGCTTGTAAGACTGCAAGGATGTGGGTGATCGGTGAGCCACTCCAGATTAACAATGGATTTGGAGTGTCATCCTAGACCAATTCCTGCCACAGGTAGGGCACTTTACAGAACCATTGATCTCATTAGTGCTCCAACATCACTCTTTCTGAGATTCATCTGAAATAAACCCACCGAAACCTCCCCAGAAGTGTAACGTTCACCACTTTCTGCTGTCACAGGACAGATTCCCTTTCCCCAGTACCTTTGCTAAATTGGCAGTGCAGATCCCCTGTGAGAAACCTGCAGCTGTACCAAGAATTTCTAACGTAGATCTTGTGCCTCCTGATTTAATAGTCTGCTCAGCTGTTACTTCAAAGGCAGATGTTGCCTATTTTCTATTTCTTGGGTTGGGTACTTGGTGATAAATGAATCTCAAGAGACAAAATAACTGAAGACAGCAAAAAAAAAAAAGCAGAAACATGTTCATTATTAGCTGAGGCAGAAACTGAATCCCTTTTCAGAGATCCAGGAAGTTGATAATAGTAGGGTGTTTGGGTTTTTTTTTTCCTAGATGATTAGCCTCCTGACAAATCCATCACTTCACCTTCTCAAACAAGTGTGATGTGTTCCGTCTTGATTTTTTCCCCCTCTTGACAAGGGAATTCATGACATCATGTCACCCTGTTGAAAAATGTGGGTATTGCTGGTAATTACTGAAATTATGCTGATCTTGATTTCCATGTTACACAGGTTGGTTGTGACTTACAAGTCAGACATTGACATGCAGGAGGGTGCTGAGATGCGTCAGTTGATTTCTTCTAGCTGCAGCAGACACGTCTGTGTGGGAAGACCTACTACTACTTGTATGTGGGGTGTTTTTTAACTGTTTAACAACAATCCCTGTGAGCTGCACAGATGCAGAGTCTCAGTGCTATCTTCAGCAAAGGCACCCCATCCCTCATGTCAATTTTCCCCTCAGCAGGAACTCTGATACCTTTCGTTATTGCCACACAGAGCATTTCCAGGTCTAGATGGATTATTTTCAGAGAGGCAGAGGTGGAACTTCATCTAAGTGGCCATCTCTCCACAGTGATGTTTTACATTGGAAACTTGATCAGAGAATGAGATCATAGATTCATCAAGGCTGGAAAGGACCTTCAAGATCATCAAGTTTAACTGTCCACCTTAGAATCCCCAACCACTAACCCATCTCCCCAAACACCCTGGCTGCCTGTTTGTTGAACCCCTCCAGGGATGGTGCCTCTGCCCTCTCCCTGGGCAACCTGTGCTAAGGCCTCACCACTCTTTTTGGGATGAAGTCTTTCCTGAGATCCAACCCAGACTTCCCCTGGCACAATGTGACCCCCATTTCTCCTTGTCTTGTTGCTACTCCCTAGGGAGAAGAGGCCAACCCCTGCCTCATTCCAACATCCCTTCAGGTAGTTGTAGAGAGCAGTGAGGTCTGCCCTCAGCCTCCTCTTCTCCAGGCTGATCAGCCCCAGATGTCCTGCTGTCCTTATCTGGAAATCAAAACATTGTCTCTGCCTTCTGAAGCACAGACTGCCTTTGGACTTCATTTAGGATTTCTGTTCCATGTTTCTCTCCAAATTGTTGTGCTTCAAAGTCACAGCCAAGGGTGACAGAACCACTCCGTCACCACAGGTACTGGTCACTCCTCACTGTCTGTCAGCTTGATAAGATAGAGCTTGTATTAAATGTAGCCCAGCCCTGTACAGCTCCTTAGCCACGTTTAACATGTCCCATCTAGCCACCCTTAGGTGTGGCTGGCATCTTTATTCAAAGTTGTGATGCCTTGCCTAGCTAAAACATTTGCCAAAGCAAAGCCAAGGCTTAGGGCTCCCTTAGGAAATGGAAAGAGCTTGCCAGTGTCTTCCCCAAGGGGTCATCCTAGAGGACCTTCTTCCTCTGAGGGAAGGGCTGATCCTCTTACTAGTACCCCAGAGTAAGGCAACTTGAACATTAACTACACAGACAAACCCCAATAGCTTACAGAACTTAGAAAGGTCTTTTACTGCCTAGTCATGGTAGAGAAGTAATCCTTTCTTGCAGTGACAATTGACAGCATTTCAACAGAATCATTGTTCTCCAAGGCGAACGGGAAGCCTAAGCCCTGGGACAAATCATAAATTCACAGACTAAAAATAATTTCCAAATTAATTGAGACACCTCTGTTTTTCTCTGTCCCTTTCCGTCCCACTTTGGGCTATGAACTGATGGAAAGAGATGATTACAGGGCAGCAGGATGAATAATGCTAATAAAGAGAATTTCTTTGCTCTGAACTAATTACAAAATCCTCCTGGAAACAGCTGAACAGGCTCACGTTGCTTCTTCCCAGCATTTCGTTGCCATTCCTTATCTTTTGGGAATGAAGCTCATTGTTTGCAGTGGAGCAGTGTGATGAAAAGAGAAGAAATCAGTTCAGGAGGGTTTGGGGGTTGGTTTTTTTAACCTCTACCAGCATCCTGACAGTCTCCTTTAGCTTTCAAGCACCCAAAAAAAGCTGGATTTAAGTTCTAGATCTTGGATGTAGCAGCAAAAATTGTCAAGATGATGTTTTTAGCTTGGGCACCAGTCAATCACTGGGCACTCTGGAAGCTGACACGGGGGTTCTCAGCCCGTGCTCTGGTGGGGTGCACACCACACTGCTTTGGCTTCTTGGAAATGTCCATCTGACTGGTGTGATTCCTGTGAAACTGGGGAGCATGGGCTGCTCGAAGGGTGGGGATGATGGAAGCTCACAGCAGTTAAGCTACAGGATGAAAAGACCCTCCGTGTACTCCTTTGCTAGCAGTAGTAGGAGGTAATAGCAGGGAGCAGGTGGTTCTACATAAACAGGACAGATGTGTAGCAGCTCTCTCAAAAGATTTCTCTTTCTCCTGCAAGGCCCTCAGTTTCAAAGTCACCTTGCTTTCACACAGGTTTTGTCTGATCTCAGCCCTCTCATCTACCATCAGAGGCCTTTTGGTCCTGCGAAAAGCTGCCTATAACTTGTGCTGCCTGAAAGAAGCCCTCCTTTATCTTTCTGAAGCATCTGTTCACCATCTAATTTCAAAGCTTAGCTGAAAATCTGTTTTGTTGGGGGCTTTCTCTCTTGCCCCCCTGCTGTGCTTTTAAATTCCTTTATCACTTTGTTGTTGTTTAATTTGAAATTTTTTTATGTGGTCCTTCTTTTTTTTTAACTTTCTAGAGCAAAACTATGGCCTCAAATTGATGTAGGACAACATACAGTGTAAATACACTCGTTAATAATGCTGTTCTAAAGAAACCCACCCCAGAGCATCCGTATGTTGCTTCTATCAGTGTAATGATTTGGACCTGGTTTGTTTCACCAAATAAAAAGCCAAAAAAACAAAGAATAAATCAGCTCTTTGCCCAAGGAGATGAAATAGTTAAACCTGAAGTGTTTTTACACATCAGTTTAGGCTCGGTTCACATGGGTCTTTGCTCTAATACTCTAAGCCCTCTGTCTGATGGTTGGATGCTTGCCATGGTGCTCTAATTCCTGACTTGCAGAGATTGCCTGCACTCCATCACAGAATCACACAATCACTGAGGCTGGAAAAGCCCTCTGCGCTCATCCAGCCCAGCCCAGGACCTAACATCACCACATTGGCCAGACCTGCCCCAGTATTTGAGGGGAGGCCTCACCAGTGCTCAGTACAGGGGGAGAATTACATTCCTAGTCCTGCTGGCCACACTATTGCTGATACAAACCACGATGCCATTGACCTTCCAGGCCACCTGGGCACACTGCTGGCTCCTGTTCAGCTGGTTATCGAACAGATCCCTCTCTGCTAGACAGCTCTCCAGCCACACATCCCCCCGTCTGTAGATCTGCTGAGTACATAGGATCATAGAACCATCAAGGTTGGAAAATACCTTCAAGATCATCATGTCCAACCATCTGCCCTACAAACAGTCTAACTTAAGCTTTCCTTTCCCATCCCTTACTTCCTTTTCTCCTTCCACCAGCTTTTTTCCTTATCTGTGTTTATACTAATAGTGATGAAATAGAGCGAGCCACATCCCACCATTTCCTTCAAAGCCTATGAAATTAGGGTGCATGCTCAGCTGGGTCACTCTCTTCAGCTGATGTGGATATTTCATTCCCTCCATGTTCAGGCTGAAGGCAGGAAATGCCTTCCCCTTACAGCCAGCCCCACTTTGAGGCTCTGAGAGAAGAATGAGGAGCGACCCTGAGAACTTTTTCTTTCCCTTTTCTCTCTCTCCACCTTTTCCCCCTTGAAATCGCTGCCACAGTCAGTCTCACCTCAGACACTCACGTCTTTTAAACTGCAGGGATACGTTGCTCTGAGCATTTCCTTCTCTGCTACATCTGTTTGTAATCTGGGGCTTGGACAACAGGGTTTTTCAACAGAAAAGCAAAAGTCGCATATTACTGCTCCTGAAGTAATATTTTGGTAACCCTTATTTTTCATCTCTTTCTTGGGATTTGGGGTTAAATGGTTTCTCATTAGAGAAGAGCAGATTGAAATGGGCTGTTAGTTTCCTTCTTGAAAGGAGGGGGGTTAAACACTGGCACAGGTTGCCCAGGGAGGGAGCTGAGGCCCCATCCCTGGAGATCTTCAAGGGGAGGCTGGACTGCTCTAGTTGAGGCTGTTCCTGCAGGGCACAGGGACAGAGCCTCTAGTTGAGGCTCACTGCAGGGGGTTGGACTGGATAACCCTTGCAGGTTCCTTCCAACCTAGACCATTTTACAATTCTATGATTTGGAGAATTGAAATAGCAATTGGAATAAGGGGATGCATTCACAGCTCCTCAGGATGTCTGAACTCTGGAAAATTCATTCTCTAAGAACAAGACATACAGATATCCATGCAACGTTGTAGTTGCTCTTCTTCCCTCGCTAACAGATGCCTATGGCTGAACATTTGGTTTTGGATATATCCGCTCAATTACTGTGAAACTGGTGCTACTGAATCCAGGAATCCTGAGAACTCAGTGGAGAGGTTTTGAAAACATCTGTGACTGTTGAGTTACAGCTGTAGCAAATAAGAATTCTGCATCTATCATCAGGTTTGGGGAGGGTTGAAATCTCATCTAGAAGCAGGTACAACAAGTATGATTTGCCTTGAGTTTCTCTTTTGAACTTAAAGAAAAATGCTGTCCACCTAGGTGAGCAGGAGCCAGCTGCTTTCTTGCTTGTACACACACATGTCTGGTCCTGCAGAGCGGGCAGGAACTGCGCTGATGCACTGAGCAAGGCTGGTTTAAATAACTGGTTTAATTGCAGTCAAGGAACTGGAGTGTCAGGTCTGTGACAAACGTGCTGTAATTTCCACCGCATTTCATAAGAGTCAGCAAATGTTGATCAGCAGGTACTGCTTCCTCTCTCCTCCCCAAGTTCTGATTTAAAATAACCGAGATCAAACCAGTCTGAAGAGAAAGGAGGTACACATTCTTGAAGGATTCCTGAAGTCTGTTTGGTTTGTCCATTCCGATGTTTTCGCGGTGCAACAGACATTGCAAACAGACTGTGGCCAGATACTGTGGTTTTGAAAGCCAGTGCTGCTGAGTGGTGCAAAAAGAATTGGATAAATGGCTTTGAGCTTGTACAGACTCAGAGGTTGAGTGGCGTGAAGGCTGTCTTCCCGGTTGGAAAGGGGTCTGTCCATCATCATGTCCTATGCAGGAGGTGCTTCACAAAGCCGTTCTAAAGACCACTAACTGCATTCTCCACTAAATCAGAGCTGTATTCCCACTGCTGCATTGGGAATAACCTCCCCTTAGATCTTCCTTTTACTTGTAGATGATGAATACAGCCCCTTATATTAAAATCATTTTGCCTCCAGTGAACAGAGTGTTGTTAATGCGAAAGGAGTAGCAAATGGAGCATAAGCTCTTTATTTTTAGAAGCCATTTACTAAACATTCCGTTTGTTTTACGACCATTACCTGCACTAAAACTGAACGTCAAAGTGGGAATTATGTTTTAGAAGGAAGCTTCCCCCCATCCCGCCTTTAAAATATACTTTATGCCTTTCTATGAGGCTCTCTGGGAAAGGCAAGCAAATAGTTGATTCTCAGGGGGACCTTCACTTGATTAAAAGTGAGGGGGTTTTAATCTTTCTTTTTTTACAGCTTTTTTACAGTTAGATTGGAAAATATTATTCAAGCTACATGTACTGTGGGCTTCCTGCTGCTTTCTTTTTTCCCCAGTATGTTTTGCTTTACAGAGGACTCCACAAAAATATGGTTGTTTGTCAATGTTAGAAATAAATACCTTATTCCAGAAGATATTTTAGCATTCACAGTCTGTCCATCTTGTCTTGTCTCTATATTCAAGCACACTTCTGTTCCTATCGAGAATCCAGACCCCAGGAGAGGTATTGCTTCCCTCTCCCCTTCCCCTAAACCTTTGCAGAGGGGGAAGATAAGGGCAACTGGGCTGGTTAGGGGTCTGGAGAGCAGGCTTTATGGGGAGAGGCTGAGGAAGCTGGGGCTGTTCATCCCAGAGAAGAGAAGCCTCAGGGGAGACCTCACTGCTCTCTACGACTGCCTGAAGGGAGGTTGGAGTGAAGCGAGTGTTGCCCTCTTCTCCCTAGGGACTGGTGATAGAACAAGAGGAAATGGGGTCAGGTTGTGCCAGGGGACGTTCAGATTGGATCTTAGGAAAAACTTCTTCCCAAAAGGAGTAGAGAGGCCTTGGCACAGGCTGCCCAGGGAGTGGGGGAGGCACCATCCCTGGAGGGGTTGGGCAGACAGGGTGTTTGAGGAAATGGGTTAGTGGTTGGGGGTTGTAGGGTGAATGGTTGGACTTGGTCATCTTGATGGTCTTTTCCAACCTTAATGATTCCATGATTTCAGTCAAATAGTTTGGTAACTGCAGGAGTTTTGTCTTATTTTTATTTGAATCCAAGCAATAGTTTTATCTACTCTATTCCATTTCTGGTGCCTCTGGTATCAAAATCCAAGTGAACCGAACACCACCTTGGTGTCTTCAAAATGTGAAGTCAGTTTTGTGTTGCCTTGTATCTGTCGCTGTCTTTTCCATAATGTGTTGATAGAAAACAAAAAGGCTCCTTCCTTGGATTTTAAAATATATTTTCCTTTTTTTTAAAAAAACAAATATTTGCTGAACAAATCTCTGCCTTTTTCTGTGCAAACTTGAGACAGTCATGCTGATTTCAGTCACATTGGAAAAACAATACTTTTGGTTTATTTTTTCAGCTATGTTTGTCAAGACCTCTGAACTTAATAACTTAATAGGATACATATTCCTTTTACACATGAGCAGGATTGCTATTTGTGACACAGAGTCACAAAACGGCCCAGGTTGAAAGGGACCTCCAGAGGCCATCTAGTGCAACCACCCTGCAGTGAGCCTCACCTAGAGCAGGTTGCCCAGAGCCTTGTCCAGCCTCTGCTTGAAGATCTCTAGGGATGGGGCCTAAAATCCCTCCCTGGGCAACCTGTGGCAGTGTTCAAACCTCCTCCTGTTCAAGAACTTCTTCCTAACATCCTGCTTCAGTCTGCCCTTCTCTAATGGGAAACCATTGCCCCTTGTCCT
This sequence comes from Upupa epops, assembly GCA_013397515.1. NCBI lineage: Eukaryota > Metazoa > Chordata > Aves > Bucerotiformes > Upupidae > Upupa > Upupa epops. Next base: position 252,567 of record VZRI01009111.1, on the reverse strand, counting down.
ATCACTGCAGGGCTTCATAAATTGTCCCTCTGCAGCCTTCTTGTACCCCCTTTCAGGGACCGAAAGGTGCCTGTCAGGTACTTCATTAGATACCAGTTGTCTGTTTCTTAGCTCAATCTTTTAAGGTGCTGTTGTTCATCAAGAAAAAATCCAAAGAAAGGCTGAATAGGGAAGAGCTAGTTGTCTGCTGTGAGAAATAGTGGCCTAAGAGTTTGCCCTTAGTGACCTAAGAGGCACCATAGGTTGACTTTTTATTAGCAGTACTGCTTCCCCAATAAATCTATTTTCCCTCAAACATCACATATTAAATCGTTCATGCACCATGTCAGTGTAAAAGTATGTGGTTGCTGTTTGATTCATATGGCCCAACTGCCTGCCAACTCAGCAATTTCCATCTTCAAATAACAGATCCAAAAAACCCTCAGCCCCGTAGTCGGCTGCTTTATGTTCTCATGAGTCAGCTGCAGATCTTTGCAACCACTAATTTCAGCCCATTTGTCCTAAGGGACGAGCAAAAACATGCAATTTTCCAGCAATTACAATCAGTGGAGAGCTCTGCGTGGAAATGGTCAGCAGAAATACCAAGAGAAGAGAAGGATTTCAACCAGGATGCCTTGTCTGCTGTTTTGTGTGCAGTCTCTCCGTGTGTGTTTGTGTTTCCAGTAAACAATTCCATGTCAGTCACAGACCTTGTTGACCGGTTTCAGGGAAAGAGAAAGAAAGGAAAAACCAGAAATCAAAACCAAACCTAAAAACCCCCCAGCCCTGGTAAAGTAAACAACGCCCAGCAGCACTACAGGCTTGGGAGGAGTAGCTGGAGAGCTGCCTGGCAGAGAGGGATTTGGGAGTACTGGTTGACAACTGGCTGAACAGGAGCCAGCATTGTGCCCAGGCAGCCAGGAAGGCCAAGGGCATCCTGGCCCCTATCAGGAATGGTGTGGCCAGCAGAAGTAGGGAGGTGGTCATTCCCTGCCACCCGGCTTTGGTGAGGCCACACCTCAAGTCCTGCATCCACTTTTGGGCCACTCACTACAAGAGGGAAATTGAAGGGCTGGAGGGGGGACGGAGGTGGCTACTAAGCTGGTAAAGAATTTGGAACAGGTGTCATGCAAGAAACTGCTGAGGGAGCTGCTGCTCTTTAGCCTGCAAAAGAGGAAGTTGAGGGGAGACGTTCTTGCTCTCCACAACTACTTGAAAGGAGGGTGTAGAGGGTGAGGGTTGATCTGTTCTCTCTAGTGGCCAGTGATAGAATGACTGGAAACGACCTTCAGCTGCACCAGGGGAGGTTCAGGATGGATGTCAGGAGGAATTTCTTTCCTGAAANCCTGAAAGAGTTGCCAGGCACTGGAACAGCCTGCCCAGGGAGGGGGTTGAGTCCCCATCCCTGGAGGTGTTGAAGAGAAGAATAGATGTTGCACTGGGGGACAGGGTTTAGTGGTGCTGATAGGGCTGGGAAAAGGTTGGACTCTTCCAGGTCTCTTCCAGCTGAAACTGCTCTATGATTCTATGAAGTTGGTGGAGATTTGCAACTAAATGCGGCCTTATGTGAGTGGATGCTGGCAAGGCAGGGTGAGCTTTAATGATCTCTCTTAACACCATAAAAGTGGTATTAAACATTTTCTTGCCAGCTCTTGCATGCATGGTTATTTTACATGTAAACCACACACCGGGTATGTCAGTTGTAGAATCACAGACTGATTGGGGTTAGAAAAGACCTTTAAGATCATCTAGTGCAACCATCACCAGGTGCTCTGACAGTGAAGGGCACACAGGCTGACAGAGAGCAGGAGGAGCTATGGCAAAAATTAGAGGCAGTCCACAAAGATAATCTGTTAAATAATGCTGGTGCCCTCTTCATGTGTCTGATGCTGGTATTCGTTAGGAAGGGCTAAGGGAAAACATTGGTCTCTCCTTAACTTCTAGTCCTTCAAGAAACAGCTTGCTGAACTCTTCAGGACAGTGTGATAGAAATACCCTGTGTTCATAGAATCATAGAACGTGTTTGGTTGGAAGTGACCTCCAAACAGCATGCAGTCCAACCCCCCTGAAACAAGCAAGGCCATCTCTCACGAGACCAGACTGCCCACAGCCCCATCCAGCCTGACCTTGAATGGCTCTAAGGATGGGGCCTCCTCCACCTCTCTGGGCAGCCTGTTCCAGGGATCCCCCACCTTCAAGAACTTTTTCCTGAAGTTTGGCCTTAATCTACCCTTGTCCAGCTTCAGACCGTGACCCTTCATCCTATACCTGCCCTTGTGAAGGGTCTTCCCCAACATTCTGACAGCCCCTTTCAGGGATTCAAGGTCCCAATAAAGTCCCCCTGGAGTCTTCTCCTCTTGAGGCTGAACAGCCCCAAGGAAGAGCAGAGCTCCAGCCTTCTGATCATTTTCATGGTCTCCTCTGGACCTGCTCCATCAGTTTCATGTCCTTCCTGTACTGAGGGCTCCAAAGCTGGATGCAGGACTCCAGGTGAGGTCTCAGCAGGGCAGAGCAGAGGGGCAGAATCCCCTCTCTCGATCTGCTGGCCATGCTGCTTTTGACGGAGCCCAGGACATGATTGGCCTTGTGGACTGCAAGTGCACACTTGTCTGCGCATGGCCAGCTTCTCTTCCACTAGTGTCTGCAGTCCTTTTTCCAGAGGACTGCTCTCCACCCTGTACTGATACCGCTGGTTGCCCCATCCCAGGTGCAAGACCCTGCTTACCACAAAAAGCCCACTGTACCATACTGCTACAGTCCTTTCTTTGACTGGAACATAAGGACTGTAGGGTAAATTCAGGGTTTCCCAGTGATAGCAGGAAACCAAACACAACCCACGTAGTCTGCTATCTGGGAAACAGGGACCCCATCTCGAAGGTCACCAGGAATTTAGATCTCCTTTCTGATGCAAAAGAGCTGATGAGCATCTGGCAGTCACTGTAGATTCCAGCTGTTGTTGAGGCCAGTCTCTTACGTCCATAATGACTGTTGTTTTAAGGTGATCTATGGAGCCTCACGCTTGTGTATTGTTTCTGACCATGAGGCATGGTTAAGCCCAGAGCAATAATGTAATGAGATTAATTCAATAGAGTTCAGCTGTGGGGTCTGTGAAGAGAACATCCTTAACAGACCTCGCGTTTAATGACAGTCTGGTATCGATTAAATGAGGTCCTCGGCGGCACAAACAGTAACTCTGAATCTCCACAGCCTGCTCTGATTGAGCTGCAGTCTCAGATTTAGGCTCTAGGGTTAGAGATGGGGTGAATATGTATCCGTAAATAGACTTTGCATGGCATCAGTACTAATTAGTACAATTATATCCCAATGTCATTTGCTTAATGTATGAATTGGCAGCGTGGCTGAAAGTAGCGGGGGGGTTCTTGCCTTTTCTGTTTAGAACATGGTTCTAAGGCTGGGGTTGTTAGTTTGCAATTAAGTCACTGCATTTCCTCTAGCACTAATATTAATGGAACACTTAATCACTGGAGCTCATGTCTTGCCTTTCTGGTAACTAGAGGGAGGAACTCCTGTGGGGCTTAGCTTCCCACTCCATCATTAAAGCTGCAGGAGGAATTTCTTACATGTGCTATAGGAGACTATGAAGCAATTTCTTATGAGGTCATTTTTGTAGACACATTCCCATCTTCATGCTTCCAGTGGGCTCTCTGGACCTTCCCCCCACCCCTCTGCTAGCACAATCCGTCTGTTTGGATGTGGAAGGCTTTGCTATGTTTTACTAAACCTAGCTTTAGTAGCAGAGGCTTACCAACCCAAATCATGTGTAAACATTAAATTCCATGACCTGTAGCAGCTGACAGCTGATCTCTCTGATGAGGAGGAGATGTGCTCTGTGGTCCATTCCAGCCATCTAAATACAGTCCTGTTGCTATCACTGTGTGATGCTTAAAAACAGACCAAAAGAACATAAAAAGGAACAAAAAGATAGGACCTGTATAAATATGGACTGGAAGCTTTTTATTACTTGTCACAGCACGATGTGTTTTAATGATCCCTCTCTGTCTTTATACCGTTCTCCACCGGCAGTGGAGCAGAGGACAGTGATGCTGTGCACCCACAGAGGGAGTTCCTGGCTTATGGAACTGAGCAGTAAGTTGTTCCTATTGTTTTCAGTACTCTGTTTCCCAGTCATGTAATCATGTTCTTCTCTGTTTTCTCTTTCTCTCCTGAAACTAAGTGACCTACGGCTCCATATCACTGCCATATAGCACATACTTTCCCATGCCAGCCCTCTTTGCCAGCAGTGCCAAAGACAGTGTGAAGCTTGCTGGTGTAATAGAACACAGTANAACCTGAACCTCCCCTGGCACAACCTGACCCCATGTCCTCTGGTCCTGTCGCCAGTCCCTAGGGAGAAGAGGGCAATGCTTGCTTCACTCCAACCTCCCTTCAGGTAGTTGTAGGGAGCAGTGAGGTCTCCCCTGAGGCTCCTCCAGGTTGAACAGCCCCAGCTCCTTCAACATCTCCCCATCAGGCTTGTTCTCTAGACCCCTAACCAGGCTGGTTGCCCTTTTCTGCCCCCTCTCCAGCACCTTGCTGTCCTTAATCCTAGTTCACTACCTGTACCTTCGAAGTCATTCTAGACATGGCTTTTTAATGGTGTAACTGTGTTTCATGTAGGCACATGGATAGGTGCTCTGGCACATAGGCCCTTGACCTTCTGAGCTGGGTATCTTGAGTTCACTGAAAAATCCCCTCGGTGCATCTCCTTCAGTGGTTGCTGTGCTGTGGGTAACCATGTGAGGATGTGTCAGAGCAGGGCTCCTGCCAAGGCTGGCCTCGTCCCACTCTTCTTGCCCACTGGCTGCTGGAGGAAGGTGCACAATGAAGAGCTCTGATCCTTGATGGGAAGATTGGCCCTGTTCCCCTTTAATGGGGCGAGGGGATGGTGGGCAGAAGGGCTGAAGCTGAGCAGCTGGCAGGGCTGTGAAAAATGGAGAGCTGGGGGGGTACTGCCTGACAGTGAAAGTTCTGTCCTGGTCATTCTTAGTCCATCCCACATTCCACCTCCTGCATTCATTTCAGATGTCTTCCAAAAACCTTCCCAGGAGAAACAGCTGCCTCAAGCTTAAGAAATACTGAATGCTTCTGAGGCTTTAAATCTGGATGCTTGATGCAATTTCTCTCCTTTGACAACACCAACAGTGTTTAACTCCTCTCTTGACACTCCTCACTTGACATAGCCAAACTACCCTACATTTCCTTGTTTACTTGAATAAAGGGTGATACCTTGTGAGGTCCCTCAGTAGCCCTCTTTGGTATGAAATCACACAGCTAAACGGGACTCAAAGAGCTATATTGAGAACAGGATGGAAGTGATGTGCTGCTGGCATGTAGGCTCAGATTTTCAAACCTAAGGCACCTTAAGCCTGTTATCTAAAGGCAGGGTTTGCTAAGTGACCACTAATTGGAGCTTATAGATAGATATAGAATATAGATGTATAGACAGATAAAATGTAGAATGCAGATAACTCAGCAGATCTCATTTTTGCCCCTCTGAAAACCTAAACAGGAGTAAGAATAAGAAAAGTGACACTTTATTTCCTACAGTAGCTGAGTTTTGCTCTGTAATGCCTTTGGAAAGGACAGCTGGTATGGGACCCACTCCTGGTAGTTACTCACAAAGCAAAGCCTTCCAGGAGCCTGGCAGAGGCTGCAGTCTGGATGTCTGCACACCTGGATGTGTTTGTGCATGTACTGCTGTAAGCAGGCAGTTTTGGAGCTGGGCTTGCAGCAGATTAGTGTTAATTGTTATGTGCTGGGTCGGTGTTTTGAGTCATAGCCATATTCTCCCATTCCTGTCAGAATATGGCTTGGCGTGTCCCAGCGTTTGCAGTGCTGGAAACCCAGACTAAGTCCCTGGAGACAATGGCTTTAGCATAGAGCATAAAGGGAAACAGGTATCTGAGAAATGCAGTTAAAGACATGGGAATTAATTGTTGTGTTCTTGCTAGGTGAACAGAGAAGGTAGGGATAACAGTCATACTCTTAGAAGGAGGTGCTCCAAAAAATAGAAGGCAAAGTTCCTGCAACTAAATGAATATGAAGGATTTTCTTTTTGTTAATTTTGAGAATTGCTGTGTTTGTGTATCCCCCCACACATCATTGACTCAGTTGTCAGAGCTGGCACTGGGTTGTTGCTGTGAAGTGTCTGCAGCAGTGCCAGCTGTATGCTTGGCGCTGCCTAAGGATTTGAGGACAGCAGCTTGGAAAACTGCAAAAATAAATAATATTACTCTGTGCAGCTTAAAAATCAATGCATTTTCACAAGCAGCATGCTGCAAGTGGGTGGGATCAGAGAATCACCTAGGTTGGAAAAGACCATCAAGTCCCACCACATACCCTACTCTACCAAGTCCACCACTAAACCGTGGTCCCCAGCACCACATCCCTGCGGCTTTTGAACACCTCCAGGGATGGCTACTCAACCCCTCCCTTGGAAGCCTGCTCCAAGGCCTGACAACTCTTTCAGGACATTTTTTTTTCCTGACACCAAATGTAAACCTTCCCTGGGGCAGCTTGAGACCTTCCCTCTTGTTCTATCACCAGTCCCCCAGAGAAGAGACCAGCACCCACCTCTCTACACCCTTCCTTCAGATAGCTACAGAGAGTGATAAGGTCTCCCCACAGCCTTCTTTTTTTCCTGTTTAAACAGCCCCAGCTCCCTCAGCTGCTCCCCACAGGACCTGTGCTCCAGACCCTACACCAGTCTAGTTGCCCTTCTCTGAACCCACTTCAGTACCTCAATGTCCCCTTTGAACTGAGGTGCCCAGGTTCAGGTAAAGCAGAGCATTTCGGAAGTTTGACCCTGAGGGGTGATACAAGGCAAAAGCCTGGGCATCTCTGAAAAGGTGGCAGGCAGGAGAGATGGAAGAAAAGGGTCTGGGCAGAGGGAAGATTAAGGTAAGTCTTAACAAGGGGAAGATAAATTAAAAAGACCCACAATTATATTGAACTTGGAAGGTCTGATATCTGGTGGATTTATGGAGAGAAGCCCATGGTGAAGGTAAGAAAGGGGTGAGAAGTGAGGAAGGAAAAGAGGTGATCAAACTGGCAAGCGAAGAAGCACATATTTATCTGGCTGCACTTTGCCCTTGCGCTCATGGGGAACCAGAAAGGAGAGATGGAGACCGGAGTAATACAAAATGGGCTACGTGTGAGAGACGGACTGCTCCTTCCTTATCTTCTTATCCTGTTCTTATCCTTATGGAGATGAAAGTGGGGATGAAGCCGCTAATGAGAGAACCATCCTGACTTGGATATGGTTTAGCTGTGGCTAAGGAGGGAGGAATCAAACACAGCCCTCAAATCTGACGGAAGAGAAGCAGTATTGCCAGCAGCCCTAGAAAGGTTTTGTGGGGAAGGGTAAATTTGTTCTGGCTATAATCCATAAAAAACTACTAAGAGTTACAGATCTTCTTGGAGAACTAATTCATACTTAAATGCTTATTTTTCCATGGAATTAATATCTTGTCAACTCCCAGCAACTAATGCAGTTGCCAGCTAATTTAAACTGCTCTTGCACAGATCTGTAAGAGCCCTCGTGTTTTATGGTGTAGCTCTGCTGTCAGAACTGCTTGGATTATGTCGGTCTTTCATATAACAGCAGGGTAGTGCAAATAAATGTATTTGTAAGGAGAAGGTGAATTGAAGATCCCAGAAGTTGGCAAGGAACTGTGCAGTAGGCAGTCTGTGTGTGGGCATGCCTCTCCCTCCTTCTTTGGGGGCCAGATTTGGCGATGGCCAGATCGTGTGACTTTCTATGGAAGTAAATCTTTCTGTCTTGTTTGCGGGGTTTTGTGTAATTTCACTGACACAAACAAGTGCGATGTCAGCTTACACCTCACCACTGAATTTGGTTTGGAGAGGGACTGATTATGAAGGCCAGTACTGATAGGACGAGGGGCAGTGGTTTCACGTCGGAGAAGGGCAGATTGAAATGGGCTGTTAGGAAGAAGTTCTTGAGCAGGAACAGTGTCCTGAACACTGGCACAGGTTGCCCAGGGAGGGAGTTGAGGCCCCATCCCTGGAGATCTTCAAGGGGAGGCTGGGCAAGGATCTGGGCAACCTGATGTACTTGAGACTATCCCTGCTCCCTGCAGGTCCCAGGTGACTCTATGATTCTATGGTTAGCTATGTGATGCCTTCCTGCTCTACAGTTCAGGAAAAAGCTGTTTCTAAGCCACTATTGATATAACTGTATAGAGCTGGTTATTCCAAGAATCTTTACAGTGACATGGAAGTTTTAGTCCATACAAGTTTGTTTCTCTGGCAGCTGACATGTCCAGGGCACCTACCTTTTGTCTTCTCCAAATCATAGAATCATCTGGATCAGGAAGGACCTCCAACCCACCTGCAGTGAGCAGGGACAACCTCAACCAAATCAGGTTGCACTTCCTCATGGAAAGGGTGATTAGACCTTG
>VZRI01009111.1:213628-243932 GCA_013397515.1 Upupa epops | reverse complement strand
TAAACAGCCCCAGCTCCCTCAGCTGCTCCCCACAGGACCTGTGCTCCAGACCCTACACCAGTCTAGTTGCCCTTCTCTGAACCCACTTCAGTACCTCAATGTCCCCTTTGAACTGAGGTGCCCAGGTTCAGGTAAAGCAGAGCATTTCGGAAGTTTGACCCTGAGGGGTGATACAAGGCAAAAGCCTGGGCATCTCTGAAAAGGTGGCAGGCAGGAGAGATGGAAGAAAAGGGTCTGGGCAGAGGGAAGATTAAGGTAAGTCTTAACAAGCGGAAGATAAATTAAAAAGACCCACAGTTGTATTGAGCTTGGAAGGTGCTGATATCTGGTGGATTTATGGAAAGAAACCCGTGGTAAAGGTAAGAAAGGGGTGAGAAGTGAGGAAGGAAAAGAGGTGATCAAACTGGCAAGCGAAGAAGCACGTATTTATCTGGCTGCACTTTGCCTTTGTGCTCATGGGGAACCAGAAAGAAGAGATGGAGCCTGGAGTAATACAAAATGGGTTACGTGTGAGAGACGGACTGCTCCTTCCTTATCTTCTTATCCTGTTCTTATCCTTATGGTGATGAAAGTGGGATGAAGCNGTTGCCAGCTAATTTAAACTGCTCTTGCACAGATCTGTAAGAGCCCTCATGTTTTATGGTGTAGCTCTGCTGTCAGAACTGCTTGGATTATGTCGGTCTTTCATATAACAGCAGGGTAGTGCAAATAAATGTATTTGTAAGGAGAAGGAGAATTGAAGATCCCAGAAGTTGGCAAGGAACTGTGCAGTAGGCAGTCTGTGTGTGGGCATGCCTCTCCCTCCTTCTTTGGGGGCCAGATTTGGCGATGGCCAGATCGTGTGACTTTCTATGGAAGTAAATCTTTCTGTCTTGTTTGCGGGGTTTTGTGTAATTTCACTGACACAAACAAGTGCGATGTCAGCTTACACCTCACCACCGAATTTGGTTTGGAGAGGGACTGATTATGAAGGCCAGTACTGATAGGACGAGGGGCAGTGGTTTCACGTTGGAGAAGGGCAGATTGAAATGGGCTGTTAGGAAGAAGTTCTTGAGCAGGAACAGTGTCCTGAACACTGGCACAGGTTGCCCAGGGAGGGAGTTGAGGCCCCATCCCTGGAGATCTTCAAGGGGAGGCTGGGCAAGGATCTGGGCAACCTGATGTACTTGAGACTATCCCTGCTCCCTGCAGGTCCCAGGTGACTCTATGATTCTATGGTTAGCTATGTGATGCCTTCCTGCTCTACAGTTCAGGAAAAAGCTGTTTCTAAGCCACTATTGATATAACTGTATAGAGCTGGTTATTCCAAGAATCTTTACAGTGACATGGAAGTTTTAGTCCATACAAGTTTGTTTCTCTGGCAGCTGACATGTCCAGGGCACCTACCTTTTGTCTTCTCCAAATCATAGAATCTTCTGGATCAGGAAGGACCTCCAACCCACCTGCAGTGAGCAGGGACAACCTCAACCAAATCAGGTTGCACTTCCTCATGGAAAGGGTGATTAGACCTTGGAATGGACTGCCCAGGGCAGTGGTGGAGTCCCCATCCCTGGAGGTGTTGAAGGACAGCCTGGCTGTGGCCCTAAGTGCACTGGTCTGACAGATGCAGTGATGTTAGGTCATGGGCTGGGCTGGATGAGCTCTGAGGGCTTTTCCAGCCTCAGTCATTCTGTGATTTCAGGCTCCATATTGATGGAATTTTGGGCAGGAACACACCAGGCAAAAGCACATCGCTTAAATAGCCAGAGGGGTTAGCACAGGAGATCCCTGGGATACTCACAGAAACCAGGGTGCTGTGTGAAAGTACAGACCTAAATGCTTCAGGAGTGCGGTACCTATTGTTTTATTTCAAGATCAGTGAAGACTGCTTCTTTTCAGTGCCCTGGTGTGTAAGGAAACCAGTAATGCAATTGAGCTTAAAATGCTGAATGTATTTATAAACCTAATGCCTCCTCCATCAGGGATCTGGAGCAATTCCTGTAGTTTCTTGTTAGCTGCTCAAGGACAGTTGTGGCTGGTCTGTGATAAGAGTAAATTATTCATTCAGGCTGTCTGGAATACAGATTGCATCCTTTCTGTTTAAGCTGCTGGAGGATGGGCACGCACATGAGAGGCAGAAGGAAAGAAAAATGGCCAAGTTTGAAGAAAGTCAGTTCACATCCTGATCCTCCCCTCTGCAAATACTTCCTTGTGCGACACCAGGGGTTTTGCCTTCCCTGACATCACTCAGTGCTGCCCTACATGGTTCATTATTATTGCTGAAGAAAACAGGTCCCCATTTTTAAAAGGAGTGTCGTTGGCTCATGGGGGTGTTCCTGCACAGCAACCTGTTATATTGGGGTAGGGAGGGAGCTGGAACTGCTGCTACTGTTGGTTTAATGTGCTCATCTGCCTTTGCTGTGGGTGAAGTTTGGGATTGCCTGTTCCATTCGTGTGTAGTGACTAGGGAAACTCCCTTCAGGAGGTTTTATGACTTTGCTCCTCAACCAGACTGTGCTGCTGCACCCCTTGCTGGCCACTTCCTGGGACACTGTGGAGGGTCTGCAGCGGCTGAAAGACCAGAGAACAAACAGAAGTGGAAACTGTGGAGAAGCTCCAGCAGTGAAGGTCTGCCCTTGCCCCTTCAGCACCAGGTTGAAAGATACTGGGAGTGTGATAGCTCAGCGTTTCCTTTGTATCAATTATTCCCAACAGAAGCTTCCTTTAGGATATAATTGGGTTACTGGCAGTGGGTTTTGCTCTCTGTCTGCTGTGAAGTCTTACTTGCAATGTATAAATGGGTCAAGAATGCTAAAGTTTTGTGGGGAACTATTCTCAGGGTGAGAGAATTTGTGAACACATGCTCACAGGGCTTAAGGCAGGCAGCCCTCATACAGACTGCCTGCTGGCAGAGGTGTCTGCATGCTAAGATAGATCGACTCCTTTCCGCTTGGACAGTGACAAGGATGCGGGAGCATGCTGTGGTGGCCAGGATAAATAGAAACTAGACTGCTGCTGAGAAATGCAGAGCTAAAGCCTTGTTCACATAACATTTCTCCACTTAGTCATAGTGATAGGTTGAAGGCAATGGCTTCTAATCAGAGAAGGGCAAATTGAAATGAGATGTTAAGAAGTTGTTCTTGAGCAGGAGGGGGGTTGAACACTGCCACAGGTTGCCCAGGGAAGGAGTTGAGGCCCCATCCCTGGGGATTTTCCAGGGGAGGCTGGACAAGGCTCTGAGCAACCTGAGTACTTGAGACTGTCCTTGCTCACTGTAGGGGGGTTGGACTGGATGCCCTTTGCAGGTCCCTGCTAATCTGGGCCATTCTATGAGTTTGTGACTCTGTGATTAGACTCAGGAGACATGAAGCAGTGCAGCTTTACTCTTGCTAAGGATAAAACAGCCTTAGACACATCTCATTTCAGTACTGCTTCTGCTTGGCTGGAGCACTATCTCCCCCCTTGTTTCCCTCCAGTTTTAGTATTGCTCACCTAAAGAAACCTTTGCTTATTGCTGTCATCTAATCCTTTACAAGAACAAGGTTACTATTTTGTAAGAAAAAAAATTGTCTAAAACCATTCTGTTCCAAAGCCCAAACCATCGCACTCAGTGAGTTCTCTTGCTGCATTTCTAGGTTGAATTCTCAGACCATTTCCAAACAGTGTGTTGGGGGATACTGGGGAAACAGAGCTTAGTTTGCACCTGCAGCACCCAGGACCAGAGCTAAGTGATCTGTCTGTCTCTTCACTATTACCTCTGTTTCTGGGGTACCCATCTCTACTTTTAGATGTCGCTTTGGTTGTCTCCACTGTTCAGCTCACTTTTGCCCACTTGTTGCACTGCCTCAGTTTCCAGCATAGTTCTAGAGCTCAGATTTTAATGCCAGAGGAGGGGAGGCATCACCTACACAATGCCAAGGGATTTTGATGTGGAATCAATTTATTTATGTCAGATCAGTGCTACAGATCCCAGATGCAGTCTGGTGGAGAGGATTTGTCTGTCCCTGAAGTCATGGAGGGACATTTATAAAACCAGAAATCACTTCAATTCCACACTTTGATTGTACTGGTTGATAAAGTCTGAAGTGGACAAAGATGAAGAGGAGAGCTAGGAAGAAGGAAGCACATTCATCATCCTCCAGGCAGAATTCATCAAGGATTACATTGAGGATGCCTGACCAGTAGTGGTTTCCTTGGCCAGCTTTGTCTTTGCTGTGTGTGTGCCTGCGTGTCTGTCTGTGTGCACATCCCTCAGTGCTGGATGCAGTAGGATTTGTGATGCTTGCTTTCTTGGAAGGGCATGTCAGCCCTTCCAGCTATAACATTTGCTTCTGGGGAGCAGAGTAGCATCACCAGACAGCTGAGCTCTGTGAGCAGTTGTCTTCCTCTGCTACAGCAAATACGCCCGTTGTTCTGATGAGATGCCATTCCTCATTGCCATTAGTCCCTTGCAGTACTGCATCCCTCAGGCTGGGGTCCTCGGAGTGTGAAGGAAGAAGGATGGATTCAGCAGAGGTTATGTCTTATTGCAAATCGTCCCCCGAATGCCCAGATGCCAGTAGAAATGTAACCCATTCCAGTATCCACATCTGCTGGTAGAGTTCCCATGATAGAGCGTGTGCCTGAGAAATTGAGGTGTATTTGCTATACAAATAAGAAATGCTTAAAAAAAATAGAAATGATTCTATGAAAGAAAGGTGACTTGCTCGTGTGGTTTGTACGGTGAAGTAAATGAATGGGAGTGCTAATGAGCAAATGGCTGGGAAAGCATGCAAATCCGATGGAAAGTCTGTTAGGTTTCAGACGAGACAAAAAAGAGGGAACACAGATGTGAAAGAGAGTTTCCCCTCAAGCCAGTATTGTTCCTGTGCTTGGTGAAAAGGAGGAACTGCACTGAAATGCTGGAGCAGTCCAGACCCAAATGCTTTCATTCCCAGTTCAAAGGCTCTCACCAACCGATCCAGGGTGGGTGTTGTATGGTTTTATTTTGTGTGATCCACCTGCACGTCGAGGGTAAATCCTTCTACATTCTGAAAGGTTGCTCCCTCTCTCCGTGGCGATGCCATGGAGGAGCAGAAGGCTGTGTTTGGGCTCACTGAGCTGGAACAGCATATTGATGTAAACAGAGCTGGGACCTGCCGAAAGAGCTGCGTGCTTGGCAGGAACAGCACCCTGAGTTCAGCCGGGGTGTGCATCTGTGCCTGGCTGATAATGTAGTAACTTTCACTGCTTTTTTTTGGATGAGAGCACCTGTGCACAGCCCGAGACATCAGCCCAGGGCAACCGTTTTGATCAAGGTGATGTTAATAGCTCTCAGTAAAACTGATGACTCTAGCAGTGCCCAGTAGCACTGCTGCACTGAAGTGTCTGTCAGCATTTCTATTACAGGGCTCTCTTTTCAGGAGTTAATAACTCTGTCGCAAAAGTTTGCCTACCTCTGTGCTGAAACTTGAATACAGAATACCAGGCTGAGGTTTCTTTACAGCAACATGATGATTACAGGTCTGGCTTTGTTCCAGGGTTGACTTGTGCTTTGCTAGCAGTGTGATGGCATTTATCTGGCAATTGGAGATGCTCAGAAAATTCACCTTTCTTTCTGGGCTGGAAGTGCCTGAAAAGCCTCAGGAGTCTATTAGAGGAGGCAGCCTCCTGAGAGGGACTAAGTCAGACTTGTGAGGTTTCAAACAGGACATTGCTCTAATATATAGTGATATTGTGATCGAACATTTCTTGTTTGAATTGCATGTGTAGATGGGACAGCAGCTTCATCTCTCTGGAGAACAGTTGTCTCAATAATAATTCAGGAATAATTATTTCAGATAAAGTAGCCCTGGTTAACTTTCTGCGGGTTGACATCCTCATTTCAAAGTAAAAACTCCATCTTCATACCAAGACTGTATACTTTGGAGAGTGTGTTTAAGGAATACATCCTTATTTCAAAGTAAGAACACCGTCTTCATACCAAGATTTCGTACTTTGGAGAGTGCGTTTAAGTGATTTCCAAAGCTCAGCTGTGCTGGTTGTGGAATGTACATTTTTCTCCTGGGTTATTCCTGACTTGTCTTCAGTGTAAATGCCATTACCAGTGGGAACAGGCTCTTAAAGGTGCTGACATGCATTTAAACATGTAAAGCTACTGCGTAACACAGGCCTTGAAAATGGCATTTTTCTCATGTTTAACTTAGTGGTAAATAACACAGATGTGTTTTTGAAGGTTTTTAACTCACAATATTTAATTATACAAGTCCTTGAAGACACCAAATGACCAGCTAAATCAGTGGGACCGCAAGGCTGCAAATAATGTCAGCAAAGAAGAATGTGGACAAACAGCAATTATGACACAGAGCTGACAAGTCAAACATCCAGCTGGGCTCTAGAAGTTTATATTTTGGCACTGGCTCTTTGCCAACAACAGCGTTTCATTCTTGACACCTTACATGCACAGCATGTACTGCTGAGAGTGTTCTTAGAGCAATATGTGCGGCTTGGCCAGTCAATATCCCCCCGGGAATATTGGGAAAGAACAGGGTGGGAGAGAGAGATAGAACAGAGAGCAAATAATGGGAATATTAATGATGTCTCTTATTAGTCATAAGTTATAGACTCACATAATAATTTCAGTTGGAAGGGGTTTACTGGAACCATGTAGTCCCAACTGCTCACATGAAGCGCTCACAAGGCTAGCTTCAGCGGCGCATCAGCTCCTGTCAACTTTCAACTGCCTGAAGAAGCCCGCAGGAATGAAACAAGGGCAGCCCTCAGGAGTCTCAGACCCTCAAATTAAGGGAGCAAGCTTGGAGGAGTGAAGAATCTCCACTGGTCAGTGATGATTGGGTTAGAGATCGTGTGGGTTAACTGAACATGCTCAAATACATGGGCCCTGATGGGATGCACCCGTGAGTGCTGAGAGAGTTGACTGCTGCTGTTGCTGTGCTACTCTCCATCATTTCTGGAAGGCCATTCAGAAGAGGAGAAGTGCCTGAGGACTGGGAGAGAGCCAGTGTCTCTCCAGTCCTCAGAATGTGGCAGCAATGAAGACCCAGGTAACTCCAGACCAGGCAGCTCACCCCCATCTCTGGCAAAGTGATAGAGCAGCTCATTCTGGAGGCTATCCATAAGCACATAGAAGAAAAGAAGGGTATCAGCAGTAGCCAGCATGGATTTAGTAAGGGAAAATCATGTTTGACCACTCCGATAGCCCTCTACAACGGCGTGACTAACTGGATAGATGCAAAGCAGTGACTGCTGTCTAGCTTGCCTTCAACAAGGCTTTTGACAGTGGCTCCCATGACAGCCTTGTAGGTAAACTCAGGAAAAGTGGGTTAGCTGATTGGGCAGTGAGATGGGTTGAGGGCTTGGTAGGTCAACACTGATTAGGTTGCACTTGTGCCTTCTTTACTCTGGGGAAAGCAAGCAAACATAGCAGTGTTTGGGTTAGGTCCAGCTTCACATCTCCGACCTCTGCTGCATTTCTCCGTAATTTATCCATATTTCTGTTGTGCCCTGTGACCAAACTGGCTGCAGTGGTTGCAGGTGCTGGAGAAGAGAAAAAAACATTTCCCTAGACCTGGTTACCACCTTGCTCACACACCCTGGTATACAGCTACAGAGATAGAAACAACTCAGAAGTAAAAAATCCCCAAAGAACAGCAGTAAAATGAACAGAAAAGATCCTTAAATCTTCTCTTTCTTGAGAGATCGATCTCAATCTTGTGTTTGGGATCAGTCCTTCCCAGAGCAAGTAGGCTATGCTCAGTCTACTAAGTGGTTTAGGTTAATTCATAGGCTCTGTGAGGCCAACCAGAGAGGTGGAAAAACAAATCAGTTGCTTGGCACTCCTCTGCAGCTAAACCCATCCATAAAGCTGTTCACGATGGCAGCAGATGTTCCTGCCTTTGCCTTATGCCAAAGTTTGCCATATGGGCTCAGCTCCTGGGCCACTTCTCCCAGCTGCAAATTCCAGTGCAGTCAAATGCTTTTCCAAGCAGAAACATTGGATGTAAGGATCAGCATTGGATCCTTTCCCTTTCCCTCCCCTCGCCCCTTCTGCTGCCTTCTCCCCCTCCCTTCTCTTTCCTTCCCTTTCCCCTTCCCTTTCCCTTTCTCTTTCACTTTTTCCCTTTCCCTTCCTCTTTTGTTTTTTCCCTTTCCCTTCCTCTTTCCCTCTTTCCCTTTCCCTTCCCTTGTCCATCTCCTCTTCCCTTCCCAAGCCCTTCTGTTTCAATCCATCAGCATGGAGGTTTCCATGGCTGAACCACATTGCAGCTGGGACCTCTCCAAGTCCATGTTTCTTTAGATGTAGGCCATGGAGCTGAGGTTCCTCAAGGCCAGGATTCAGCCTCATGGGACACCTGCTCAAATGGATTTGCTCAAACAAAGAATAACACAGGAAGCTTTTTAATTTAGCCTTCTTTTATCCAGAGAAATCTAATGACAGGCTTCCCAAAAAGCCAGTTGAAGACTCCTACTAACGAGACAGTCTGGAGAAGGAAACAAACACGTCACGTGCATCAGTGACTAATACAAGTGCAAACCCTTCCCTTCTGGAACCTCCACATCCCTTCTGAGCCTCTGGAAAGCTGAGCAGGTCTCAAGGCCATATGGTGAGTGCGTGTGTAGCCTGCTCCTGCCTTCGACTGGGAGCAAGCAGAACTCCACCCAGAGAAACGTGACTCAGGCTCTGGGGCTGGATCCTGTTCCAAAAGGAATGGAGCTTCAAAAATCACAGCCTTAAGTACAGAGGTCTTGATTCCTGTCTAGCTTGGGACTTCTGGATATTTTGGAGTCTTGGAGTTTTTATGGAAAAGAACTGAGTGGCACGTTGCTCCTAAGTTTAGAATAAATAGGACTTTTTCTCAGTTGCTCTTGTGATCTTAGTATGATGAATACACTCACTGCTTTCTTTTTAAGCATGGAATAGCTAGTTTTATAATGCTGGAGAAGGAGAAATGGACCCATCTTCAATTTTGGAGGGGGAGTTTTCCTAATACATCATAGAATAATAGAATCATAGAACAGTTTCAGATAGAAGAGACCTTCAAGATCGAGTCCAATCTTTTCCTGGCCCTGTCATCACCACTAAACTATGTCCCCTAATGTCAATGTCTAGCCAATCATTAGTCTATTTTGCTTTAAAACAATCAGATCATATCATGCAACATCTCAGAAATGTTAAGAATTCTAACTGTGTGTCACAAAACCTTTTTGTTTTTATCTGTAGATTTTACCATGAGGCATCCTGACTAGTCCTGTACAGGCAAAAGGCAGAAGCCTGTTCTGGTAGAAGTGTGATGGCTGTTGGTCTGCTCTCCCTAGTAGCCAGTGACAAGACAAAGGGGAATGGCTTTAAGCTTCACCAGAGAAGAAGATTGGGTATCAGGAGGAATTTCTTTCCTGTAAGGGTTGTCAGGCACTGCAACAGTCTGCCCAGGGAAGGGATTGCGTCCTCGCCCCTGGAGGTGTTGGAGAGAAGGATAGATGTTGCATTGGGGGACAAGGTTTAGTGATGCTGATAGGGCTGGGAAAAGGTTTGACTCAATGATTTTGAAGGTCTCTTCCAGCCAAAACTGTTCTGTGATTCTGTGATTTCTTGGGCTGTGTTTTTGTAATGTATAAGGCTTTTCAGTTCTCATAAATGGGAGGTTTGGAATCACTGGGTTTTGTTTAGGAAGAAACAGAACAGCAGTGCTAAATAAGATTTTAGTGGCTTTGGAGCTTGTTTAAAAAAAAAAAAAAGTCGAAGATTTCAAATGTATAAATCCATTTTCAAAAGAGTACTAGCAGTTGCAGGACTGTATAACTGCTGCTAAAATGTGTTGCCTTTCAACTACATGACAAAAGAGCCACAGCATCTGATTAGGACACATTCACAGTGGATAGTGTGGCTGGCACCTGTGGCTGAGCTGAACGTTTCATTTATTTCTGAAGAGGGTCCCTTCCAAACCCCATCTTTTTCCTTTTACATCGGTTTCTGGTAAGCCTGAATTTGTCTGCAGCTGATGGAATCCTAAGTAAGCCTTGCATTGTTCAGCCTGAAGAAGAGGAGACTCAGGGGGTCCTTCTGGGCAGTAGTGGAGTCCTCATCCCTGGAGGTGTTTAAGGACAGCCTGGCTGTGGCCCTTAGTGCTCTGATCTGGCCAATGTGGTAGCATTAGACTGGGCTGAATGATCTCAGAGGGCTTTTCTTGCCTCAATAACTCTGATTCTGTGAAATCAATTCCTCTGTTTTATACACTGTGCTAAGAGTGTTTTGATTATCCCTATGGCTGAAAAAAGCTGTCCTGCATCTGTCCTGAATGAAAAGCAGATCTGCATTAAAGAGCATGACATCAGTATTGCTGATACGGTAGAAATGAGTCGGTTGGGACGTCTATTTTCATACAAAACAGGATTGAATTACAAGCAAAAACCTTGTAATAGCTATGTGAGATGCATGCCCTGTTTAAAAATACCTCCTATTGTTAGAGAGTAAGAGAGGAATCGAGTGCTTGGAGACTCAGCTGGGCAGAACTACAATAGCAAGGAAATACAAGCTGCACAGCATCAGGGACTGTTTCTTCAGCCTCATCCACATCAGTGGTAGAAGTTCAGTCCATTAAACAGTCACAGAATCATAGAATGGCCTGGAGTGGAAGGGACCTCCAAAGATCATCCAGTCCAATCCCCCTGCAGTGAGCAAGGGCAACATCAACTAGAGCAGATTTCCCAGAGCCTTGTCCAGCCTCCCCTTAAAGTAACAGCCCATTTCAGTCTGCCCTTCTCTAATGTGAAACCATTTCCCCTTGTCCTTTCACTGCAGGGATTTATGAACAGTCCCTCTGCAGCCTTCTTGTAACCCCCTTCAGGGACTAGGAAGTTGCTGTCAGGTTCCCCCAGATAGAGCCTTTTCTTCTCCAGGCTGAACAACCCCAGATCCCTCAGCCTGTCCTCATAGCAGAAGGGCTCCAGCCCCATGATGATTTTGGTGGCCTCCTATGGCCCTGTTCATCAGGTTCTTTTCCTCCCTGTACTGAGGGCTCCAGAGCTGGATGCAGGACTTCATGTGAGGTCCCAGCAGGATAGAGCAGAAAAGAATCCCCTCTCTTAATCTGCTGGCCACGCTGCTTTTGATGCAGCCCAGGATAAGCTTGGCCTTCTTCGTGAGACGTAACCTCTCTGGAGCATAAAGCATCCTACAACTATTATCTGAGGCCTCTGGATTTTCTCCTTCTTCATGGATTTTGCTGCTCGGCAGTTTGAGGTTTTAAGGAGCAGCTGATGCCAGTGCCTGGGCAAAGCACAGAGCATATTGGTGTAGCTAGTCGTTTACTTTGGAGCTACCCTTGACTGTTTCATCTTCCTTAAAACCATTCAGGAGTACAATGACAGCACTTTCCAATGTGAGTTCTGAGGGTCTGCATTCGCATGTGACGTGAAGTCTTCTCTTGGCATCTTGGCCAGCAGCCACAGAAACCGAGCTTGAATCATCTAGACACGTATCAGGGTCAGAAGGTGGTCAGCATGAGGAGAAATAGCACAACCACCTTCAGGATTGCTTTGAGCCTGTCTGCTCAGGACAGGCCAAGACCGTAGGAGGCAATAGGCTTCATTTTCAAGGAAGTCAATGCTGTGAATCAAAGATTGACTCACGGCAGGGGGCATGAGTTATATCCAGGGACTAAAACCGCGTGAAGGAGAGAGAGCCAAATAGCTGTCAGAAGTGGAAGAAGGGACTTTCTAAAATCCATTATATGAGAAATAATGAAAGCTGCAAAGATTTTGGAAAGCTAGTGTGAGAGTCACTGGGAAACATCCTTCTGACTTCTGTTCCTTCCCTCCTTTCTTCCCTCCATCCCTCCCCCCCTCTCCCTTCCTTCCTCCCTTCATCCCTTCCCTCCTTCCTGCTTTCCTCCCTCTCTCTCTTCCTTCCTGCTTTCCTCCCTCTCTCCCTTCCTTCCTTCTTTTCCTGTCAGAAAAGTGGGAACACGTTCTGATGTAGTAAGCTACCACTTTCTTTCTTCTAAGTCCTGTGATTTTGTTTAAGGGAATGGCTGTTACATGAGATTCCCAGCACTGAAGGAACATTCTGTTGATCAGGGGGCGATGTTTTCTGTAGATGACCCAAGATGTGGTTGTGTTTTTGAGGACCTGCCAGCATTCCTTGCATGATGTCAGGACTGCGCCGATGCCAAAAGTGACTGCAGACTGCCATGGGACCAGCCTTACCTTATGATCAGCCATACGCTTAGTCTGGTGTTTGGTGGCAGTCTTGTCTTCACCTAACGCTGAAAGACACGAAAAAGAATTGCTCAGTGGAATGGAGAGATTGCCCACACCTCAAACCATGTGAGTAAGGGGACATTCAGAGCCAGTTAAGGACAGAAATTAGTGTGTAACTTCCATCTCTGAAAATCCAGAGCACTCCAGATCATGGTGTGAGCTTCAACAAGGCAAACAACCAGTGGTCCTGCACTTGGGGCACAGCAACTGCCTGCTGCAGTGCTTCAGGCTGTAGGAAGTGTGGCTGGAGAGCTGTCTGGCAGAGAGGGACCTGGAGGTTCTAATGGACAAGCAGCTGAACAGGAGCCAGCAGTGAGCCCAGGTGGCCAAGAAGGCCAATGGCTTCCTGGCTTGTATCAGGAATAGTGTGGCCAGCAGGAGTAAGGGGGTGATTGTTCCCCTGTACTGGGCACTGCTGAGGCCCGTGATGGGCCCCTCAATGTAAGAGAGATATCAAGGGGCTGCAGTGCTTGCAGAGGAGAACAATGAAACTGGTGAAGGGAATGGAGAATAAATGTGATGAAGAGCGATTGAAGGAGCTAGGCCTGGTTAGTTTGAAGAAGAGGAGGCTGAGGGAGATCTTATCACTCCCTACAGCTACCTGGAGTGACGTAGAGAGGTGGGTGCTAGTCTCATCAGTGCCAGAACAAGAGGGAAGGGCCTCAAGCTGCACCAGGGAGGGTCAGGCTGGACAGCAGGAACCATTTTTTCACAGCAAGAGCAGTCAGACACTGGAACAGGCTGCCCAGGGAGGGGGGTGAGTCCTCCATCACTGGAGGTGTTGAAAGGTCATTTAGATGTGGTGTTGGGGGATCTGGTTCAGGGGTGACCTTGGTAGAGTAGGGTTGATGGTTGGACTCAATGATCCCAAGAGTCTTTTCCAATCTGAGTGATTCTGTGATTCTAACAGGAATGGAAAGTTATCTTTTAGCGGTTGTATTCATCTCATCCTTGAATTCATTTCTGATCAACGTTAAGGACGCATTTCCTGGGTTTGGCTCATCATCCTTGCTGCTGACTCTTGTCATGGCAGGGGAGAGCAAAGGACAGCAAGATAATGCTATCTTAGGGCTCAGATAGGGGTATGTTTTTCTACACTCTGGTAAATCTTTCTGCAGTGTGTATGCAATATGTGTTTATTACTAAGCAGCCACATTGCAAGCATGTTAGTGTCTTAGAAGCAGGTGACTACAGCTCCTAGAAAGTATTTTCTTAGTTTATTCAACTGCAGACTATATGACATAAAGGACAAAATTAGGATAAATGAGTGTCAAGGACTCTGATGTAAATTATCCACTCATTTTATTCTGTATTGCTTTGAGAGTTTTAAACTTCCATTTGTTTTGCAAACATTGAATCACAGAACCACAGGGTTGGAAGGGACCTCCAAAGGGCATTAAGTCCAACCTGCAACAGGCAGGGCCATCACTCACCAGATCAGATTACACAGAGCCCCATCCAGCCTGACTTTGAATGGCTCCAGGGTGGGCCTCCAACTCCTCTCTACACAGCCTCTTCCAGGGATCCCCCACCCTCAGATTCAAGAACTTTTTCCTCATGTGCAGCCTAAATCTATGCTTTTACAGCCTCAAACCATGACCCCTTATCCTATTGTTCCCTGCCCTTGTGAACAGTCTTCCTTAGCCTTCTGACAGGCCTTCTTCAAGCACTGGAAGGTCACCACCAGGAGTCCCCTAGAGGGAGCCTCCTCTTCCCCAGTCTGAACAACCCCAGTTCTCTCAGCCTGGCCTCATAGCAAAGGTGCTCCAGCCACCTGATCATTTTGGTGGCCGCTCCACCTTCCTTAGCCTTCTGACAGGCCTTCTTCAAGCACTGGAAGGTCACCACCAGGACTCCCCTAGAGGGAGCCTCCTCTTCCCCAGTCTGAACAACCCCAGTTCTCTCAGCCTGGCCTCATAGCAAAGGTGCTCCAGCCACCTGATCATTTTGGTGGCCGCTCCACCAGGTCCCTGTCTTTCCTGTACTGAGGTCTCCAGTGCTGGACACAGGACTCCAGGTGAACTCTCACCAGGGCAGAGCAGAGGGGCAGAATCCCCTCTCTCGATCTACTGGCCACGCTGCTTTTGATACAGCCCAGGATGTGATTAACCTTGTGGGCTGCAAACGTGCACTGTCTGCTCATGGCCAGCTTCTCACCCACTGGTACCCATAGGTCTTTTTCCAGAGGACTGCTCCTCAGCAGGTCTTCCCCCAGCCTCTGGTTGCCCCAGCCCAGATGCAGAACCTTGCTCTTGGTCTTGTTGAACCTGATGAGGTTTGCCTGGGCCTCTTCATCAGTTTTTTAAATGTCAGCATCGAAGCTGCAGAGTTTTGTTTATTTTTACTTCCCTCATTATTTTGAGCATCGTGGCTATCACTGCTTGTCAATCCCCAAAGTTCTGTGGTCCATGAAACAAAGAACCCAAGGGGATTCCTATTTTAGAGTTTGCAAAGAGTTTAATAATGAAAGTTGAAAGCTTTGGACAGAAAGGCAGATGATAAAGTGCTGTGTGAAAGAAGTCACCGAACCGAGCTGCTGCGTTTGCCTTGTTCGCAGTCTCTGGAACACCAGGAAGATGGAGTGGTAACAGCATGGGGATTGCTTCAGCTTATTGTCTGGCTTCCTTCAGGTGAATTTCAGGCTGAACTAGCCTGTTTGCAAACACCCATTGATCTGAGTAGTCAGTAACCTCATTTTCCTAATCTGGCTTGAATTCTCAGCCCTCTGTCAGTCATCCTAATGGCTTTAGACACCTGATAACAGTTAACATTGTTAGCGAGGCAGAAGCAACAGAATCCTTAAATGCATTAGCAGTGGCTGTAGGGCCTGTTTGCTTTACATTTCTCTTGAACTCGGGATCAAAGCAGTTCCTTTTCCCTACAGTTAACCCGCTGTACTTTCTTGTTAGGCCTCCAAACACCGGATGTTTGCAGCTCCAGTTGCACTTGGATTCAAGTGTAAGGTATGTAAGTACAAGGAAGGCATCTGCCCAGTCCTAAGCCAGTAATTGTTCTGCAGAGTGATTTCCATTTTGGCTGATGTGTCTCTGGGTCTTACTTTTAGCAAATTGAAACACAGCTTTTCCCTTTCCCCCAGTAAATGGGATTATTTAATTAATGATTACTTAATGTTTGCTTTGCCCATCATAGTTCATCTGTCAAGGGAGATGCCTAGAGGAGGAGACTCAGGGGGGACCTTCTCCCTCTCTCCAACTTCCTGAAGGGAGGATGTAGTCAGGTGGGGGTCAGGCTCTTCTCCCAGGCACCTAGTGCCAGTACAAGAGGGCAAGGCCTGAAGCTGCACCAGGAAGGGTTAGGTTGGATGTTAGGAAGGATCACCCTCACAGAAAGGGTGATCAGACCCTACAATAGATTGTCCAAGGCAGTGGTGGAGTCCCCATCCCTGGAGGTGTTTAAGGACAGCCTGGCTGTGGCCCTTAGAGCCCTGGTCTGGCTGATGTGGTGATGCTAGGTCACAGACTGGGCTGGATGAGCTCTGAGGGCTATTCCAGCCTCAATAACTCTGTGATTCTGCAAAGGCTGGACATGATGATTCTGGAGGTACTTTCCAGCCATGATGATTCTATGATTTTATGAAGGTATTCTGTAAGGAATGCAGAAAAAAAACATGGTTTCTGTTTCCAAATGCTTCATACTTCCCCTTATTCTTGAGGGACTGGAAATGCCCTCTCTCAGGAAAAAAACCCCATCCCCTATTGAACTGTTGATTCTACCTGTAGTGCAAAAATGCAGTCAGCTGCCTTGGCAGCTGCGGCAGTTTCTGAAGCCAGCAAATCTTCTGTCAGTCACGTAAGGTCGAGTGAGTACTGGGAGCAAACCTCACTGGAGAAGCACTGCCCCTCAGTGTCAGAAAATCCTGCTGAATTGCAGTGTGTGAAAAGCGAAGTGTTCTTCCTGCACGGAGACCTCTTTGCGAATGTTTTCCATTATCCAAACTGCTGGCCCTCTTCCACTGGTTTGAGCAGGGGTGGAAATGTGGAACAAGCAGTGAATATCAGTGTCTGTCTTCATTTTATGAGCTTTCTTGTGGTACTTGGTATTTTTGCTAATCCACAGTGAGTATATGAGAAAGGCAGCTTTCACAAAAATGAAATAAATGAGAGGTTTCCTGGGGGTAAAATTGACCTCTTGCTGTTGCAAAGACTTGGAAAAAACTTAGTCCGGAGGGGCTAAACACCACATGGGAAAAGTGCCCTGAAATCTGCATCTTACATGAGAATTTAAGCCACTGTAGGTCGCTGAGGTACCGGAGTGGGATGGCCGCAACCTCAGGAATATGCTTCACAGATTGCATGTTCCTTGCTGGTAGGAGTAGCACGTAACGCAGCAGGAGCAGAGGCACTGCATCTATGCAAAACCTTTTTGCCCAGTGAGGTGGGAATGGAGTCACTGGGGGACCAGGCACTTCCAGATAACACAAAATGCTTGTTGGAAGTGATAGGCGACATCACCTTGCTAATTTAATATAGCTCTGAAGATCAGAAGGTGGTGCTGTTCTCAGAAGCATTTGAACTTCTAAATGTTAAGCTGGTAGGATTTAGATAGGAAGATAATGCAGCTAAGGTCATACCTGTGTGTGGTGTAGGACTGGAACAAGACTGAAAATTAAACTTTAAAACACAGGCTCGGAGCAGTCAGAGAGGTGGCTGGCTTGTGAGCAAGACACCTGCAAACATCCAGCTGAATTCTTCAAGATCCAAAGCTAAGCAGGAACCACCAGCCCACAGCTGGGAGTCGAAACCCCCGACATGGCAGCAATATTCATAAAATCAACGAGCCTCAACGAGATCAAGCTGCCCAGGGCCTTGTCCAGCCTCCCCTTGAAGATCTCCAGGGATGGGGCCTCAATTCCCTCCCTGGGCAACCTGTGGCAGTGTTCACCCTCCTTCCGGCTAAATAACTTCTCTCTCTCTGTCCCTGGGTCTAGTCTCCAGGGTCTTCTGTGTGGTCAGAAACAGTGGAGCTCCCACCTGACACCATCTGAGCCAGGGGCTACTGCAGGCACTGTAGAGCCACATCTGACACCCCACATAAATCAGGCATCATGGAGTGGCCACCTTCTGCCCAAGCCCTGATCACTTCCATGTGGCCACCACTTGCTGTGACCTCTGTGCTGATCAGGGCTGAAACTGTGCAACATTGGCTGGGAAAGAGCTGCTGCACTCTGCCTGGGAGAGGATTAGGATTCAGTGCTGAGTGCCACGGTCCCACTTTATCAGACATGAATGTTACCACATAGGTCACCTTCAAACTCCTTCCAAAGTCCTAAAATGCTACAATAGATCAGAGATTTGTAGGAGTGATGGTTTATCTTATTGCCAGGCAAGAAGAGAGGCAATGAAGACCCATAAATTGTGTGTGTGTGTGGAGTGTTTGCATGTTTGTGATTGTTTCCAGACAAAAAGAAACCCAGTTCAAAATGCCCCAGCAGTAGCTTGCTGTGCTTGTTCTTTGCTTGTGAACTGTGTTGAAGGAAGAAAACAAGTGTTTAGTTCTGCGGTTTTGTACGGTCTTGTTGCTTAACAGGTTTCAAACACCTGTAGCACACCGCTTAGAGGACTCTCATCTCCAGCGCGGAAGAGTGCACATCTCTGTTGCTCTCCTCTTCCCCTCAGCAAAACTGATGCATCTGGCAAGGTCCCAGAGCAGTGGGTTCAGTTAGCTGGAAAACATTTGGACTAATAATTTTCCTTTAAATCAAGTGTTGCTGTGTTCCAAACAAACAGAGGTTCAGACTTGCACCTTTTTGTTTCACTGCTAGAGTGTCACCTGTACTTGGTGCCGTGACCTCTGACAATGCACTGGAGAAGTACCCTGTCCTTTGAACAGTTCCTAGGATGGAAATGGCCCTTCACCAAGGAGATATCGGGAAGTTTCAGCTAGCAGTGTTCCTCATGGTGAGACAAGAGGCTTGAAATGAAGCCTCTTGATTTTGGCTTACCTCTGGAGTCACAACCAGCCTTATCACAGAGTCACAGAATGAAAAGGGTTGGAAGGGACCTCTAGAAATTATCCAGTCCAACCCCACTGCCAGAGCCGGATCCCCTAGATCAGGTCACACAGGGCTGCATGCAGACGAGGTTTGAAAGTCTCCAGAGCAGAAGACTCCACAGCCTCTCTGGGCAGCCTGTGCCAGGGCTCTGTCACCCTCACAGGAAAAAAGCTTTTCCTTCTGTTAGTGAGGAACTTCCTGTGCTCAAAACTCATCTCTGATGAGCACTGTTATTTCAAATGCCAGTGACTTGGAAATTGAGGTCTTGGAATTGAAGGCAAGGATTTTTTCCTTTCTTCAGCACTCTAGTTTTCCTTTACATGGCAGTAGGCACAAGAGAGTTCTCTGGAGCAACAGGACACAATGCAGTGACTCAGCCTTGCCTGTTCCATGTGGTTGGCTTTGTGTGTTACTAGTAGCTGTCACAGGTAGCAGAGCAAGCCTCAACTTCTTCAGTTATGAAATGCTCACCTAGGTTTTTTTCTCGTTGGCTACAGTTTAAAAGATCTACAACTGCCTAATCATAACATCAGTGATCATTCCTGCTTCAAAGTCCTTCAGAAATAGCACAGGGTTGGGATGCCTCTTCATAGAATCATTAGGGATAGGAAAAGACCTCGAAAGATCATCTAGTCCAGTCCCCCTGCCCCAGCAGAACACCCAAACCAAGTCCAGGCAGGTTTCAAATGTCTCCAGAGGAGACCTGACAAACCCTCCAGGCAGCCCCCTCCAGCAGCCTGTCACCCTCACTGGGAAGAAGTTGGAAACTGTCATCACGGCCCGTTTCCACAGGGCACTACCACAAAGTTTATACACCTGGTGCCAAGCTTTATTTAGCTTGACAAGGCTTTAACTTCAGTCTAGCAGAACCACAGGAGCCTTTTTCCCACCTCCCAACACTGCCGTGAGGAGGAAAAGTTCAAATAAGGGGCCCAGACATTGCTAATTAATGCTGGAACTGTGCACACAAATGCCTCTTCTCTGGGATGTAGGAGAGTTCTTTGGCTGTGGCTCCGCATCCAGGAGCAGTGCTGTTTGAATAACACCTTCCATAAAGCAGCATTCCCTCGTTCCTCCTTTCCACCCCAGGCTATGCCAACAGAGGTGCTCAGGTGGCTTCCTGCTGTAGGAACTCTAGGCTATATTTTATGTACTCAAAAATAGCCTAGACTTTTCTTTCAGGTCTCTTTTCTCACTGCTCAGATCAGCTCCTAAGAGGTTTCACCACACTGCTGCATAAATTGTTGGCTTTGGCAGAGTACAAGGAGAGGAGTGGGATGGGCAGCAACATCTGAAGAAGAAGGGGTGCCACGGCAGCTTAACCTGTACTTCCACCAGAGAAGTGCTCCAAGAACAACAGTTCTAGCAGCATGAAGTGTGAAGTTGCCAGCCGCTTTCTGTGTGTGTGTAAAGACCTTGGACAAACTGGGGAGCTGTTGCATACAAATGGAAGCCTCAATCCCACTGCATTTGTTTCATGCGGGCTGATCGCAGTGTGCCGTTGCTCTGAACCACGCTGGTTATGGGCGTTCAACACTAGGTTGGACACCATCCACAAAAGGCTTTGTGCCTCTCAAAAAGCAACCTTTGGAGGTAAACAAAAGCAACCAGTGGAATGGGTGGTGCTAACACTACGATCACGCAGGCACACATCTTGTTTACCTACCTGGCCATGGAGTTAGCAGGTCTGGGCAACAACAGATCTAGATCAATTGGCACCATTAGACCCTTCCCAAATCTGACTGGGCACGTGGTTTCCCTATTAGCCCAGACCTGCAAAACAGCAAGGACTTGAGACAGCTGCTTTTTCTGAATTCAGAGGACTGGCAGTTCCCAGGCAGGAGTAACGCCTGCCAGGACAAAAGCTACCTTCCAGAAACGCGCTAAACCACACTGCAGCCAGAAACGCAGCTTCGGGCTGGGCAGCGCTTTATGCCCAACAGCGAGACAGTGTTCTGTTTACTTGGTTCATTTATTACTGTGTGCCCTCAAACCAGAGCTGCCACACTGAGTGACAGCAACCTCATAGTCCACACAAGAATGAGGAGAAAAAAGATAAATCTCTCCCGTTGGTTTCAATTCAGTTAACAAATTCTCAGCCACAAGCAGCTCGTGAAGTCTAACACAGTTTTCTCTGCTTTTTTAAATGCCTCGGGCTTGCAAAGCTGCTCTGAGGCAGCTGAATGAAAAGGACTGCAATCCTCTTGGTTTGTTTGTCGTAGTGCTCTTGTGGAGGGGGAGCTGGTTCATTTTGGTCGCTAGAGCAGCTGTGCGCAGCATCCTTCTATCTTCATGAGTCAGGGGATGTGTGTTTTCCAGGTACCCAAGGAAAGGCTTTAACATAATAAGTTAATCTATTTGCAGTCTGGGGGGTTTGAAGGCATTTCTGGAGATGGTTGTAGTGCGATCTGTGAGGACATTACTGGCCTAAATACCTGCCAGGTGGCTGCATCTGACTGAGCCAACCATTTTGCAGAATACTTCTGGAAAAGAAAGCTGGCTGCAGAGGTCCAACCGAACACTTAGGATGATGGCTGTAAGGAACAGGGTCCATTTTTGTGGGGTACTGTGCTTCAGGTCACTGAAAGCAATTTGCAAACATTGGAGAAATGTCAGGGAAAAGAGAGTCAACAAGGTCCGTCCAGCTCCAAAAGCATCTCTGAAAAATTCCACAGGCCAGATGGCTGACATAGTTTTATGTTCACTGCATGTGGAGACTGGGGGTAGCTCTCTTCTGCTGTGGTATTTTTCTCCCCTCCCCAGTGCACGAGTGTGTTTCTTGTTCACACAAACAACAGTTACATCCTTGTACCAGAGAGGGGATTTCATTTGCCTAGTGCTGAAGCAGCTTCTCCTGTGACTGTTTTCCTCCTACACCCTGGGCTTTGTTCAGCTCTCCTGACCTGTGGGGGTAGTTTTTTTGCTTTGAACTGTTTAGGTCATAGATGTTGTTGGGGGTTGTAGGGTGGATGGTTGGACTTCATGATCTTGAAGGTCTTTTCCAACCTTGATGATGCTATAACCCATGGCTAGAAATGGAGTCCATGGGTTGAGACTTCTAACTAATGCAACCTAAAATATGAGAGGTAGCTATAAAGAGAGAAAAAGACCTTGGAAGTTTTGTGGTGTAGAAGCAATTTTATGTGATGATGTCCCCTCATTTCCCCCTCTCCTTTCCTGGTACCTATCAGCT
The DNA here is from genome assembly GCA_013397515.1 of Upupa epops. Classification (NCBI taxonomy): domain Eukaryota; kingdom Metazoa; phylum Chordata; class Aves; order Bucerotiformes; family Upupidae; genus Upupa; species Upupa epops. Next base: position 222,489 of record VZRI01009111.1, on the reverse strand, counting down.
GTACTACTGATGAAGGGAGTGAAACATCTCCCTGATGAGGAAAGGCTGAGGGAGCTGGATCTCTTCAGCTGGGAGGAGACTGAGGGATGACCCCATTAAGGTTTATAAATCCCTGAAGGGTGAGTGCCAGGAGGATGGAGCCAGGCTCTGCTCAGGGGTGACCAGTGACAGGACAAGGGGCAGTGAGTGCCAGTTGGAGCACAAGAGGTTCCTCACAAACAGAAGGAAAAGCTTTTTCCCTGTGAGGGTGACAGAGCCCTGGCACAGGCTGCCCAGAGAGACTGGTGGAGTCTCCTGCTCTGGAGACTTCCAAACTCTGCTTGGATGCAGCCCTGTGTGACCTGATCTAGGGGATCCTGCTCTGGCAGGGGGGTTGGACTGGATGATCTCTAGAGGTCCCTTCCTACCCATGCCATTCTATGATAGTACTGCATGCCTGCTGTTGCCATCTCAGCTGGCCCCTGTGTAGATCGAGGTCAGCTAGAACCACTGGCAGGGCATAGTATTTGTGCTGAGTGCTGTGCCAGGTAGCTCTAGGAACACTTTGTATTGGGTGGTGCACAAACCCTGCTCTTTTGTCTACTCTCTGCTGACAACAGATTTCCTCAGATCCTCACGGCCCTGGGCAAATGTGCTGTTTGCTGGGCCACTCCCTGGGTTATCAGGGGCTGCAGGAGAAGCAGAGTAGGGCCATTCACACTGGCAGTTTCCTTAGTGCCTTTTGGAGACTGATAACTTGTGATGGAGAGGGAGTGACTCAAGCGGGCAGCAGTCTGTTCCTCAGGGAGAGCTGCCAGCCCTGTGTGTTTATCCCTATAGGTGTGGCTCCCAGATCCTAGAAACCCTGGCTCTGCCCCTGGTGCCTGCACTAGCCTCCCAGGCTGGTCACCACAGCCCGTCTGGCCTCAGCAGTCCTCCACTAGGAGCTGCTTCTGGGCAAGATTTCTGAGAGGTGCTGCTCAACAGCAGCCTCATCCTCCATGGGTGCTATTAGGGCCCTGCAGAGGGTGGTAGTGCTGGGCCAGCTCACATCCTTCACCCCTGCTTCCACCCTGGGGCCTGGCAGCCTGTGGGGAAAGGTGTTGGCTAGTGAAAACAAGCTGGGTTTCATGAGGAAACAAGAAGAGGCATGAAGAGAGTTCAGATAATTCATGGCTTTTGCATGTTGGTGCTGCCCATTGGAGGCTCAGGTGCAGCCTGAGCAGCCCAGGATGGGTGGCTGGGAACTGTGCCCATCCTGGCTGCATGGCCAGCTTGGGGCCACGGGAACATGCCAAGTGGGTGCCAAGCACAAAAACGGTACTGGTGCCTGCTGGCCCGACCTGTTGCCCCTCACTCGGCTCCTCTGCTCAAAGGCAGTGCCTTAAACCTGGTTTCCTGCCCTCACCTTGCAGGGCGTTAGGAAAGCAAAGTCCTACTGTTTGGAGATTTCTATGCCCGGCTGTGGGTGCATCGTGCCTGGCTTGGTCACTACTGAGAAGGAGTGTTGAATGCAGTGTACCCTGGCATCCCTGTCCTTCCTCTGCAGCTGCTATTTACCAGACAGCACTTGTGGTGAATGGAGCTGGCAGGGAACATTGTCTAGGAATGAAGTGGATGAGTTCAAGAGATTTTCACACCAACACTGTCACAGCCTTTTGAAAATCCTTCACACGAAGGCGTATTTTGGTAACAGCACATTAAAATAACATTGCATGAAGCTGACTCTACTAAATCCAATTTCCCATAAAAACGGCTGGTGGATTTGTTTTGGGTGCCTGCCTTGTTTAGGCTTTCATTCTGCATCCCCAGCCGCTCTTATCGCCACCGTGCTCCGCAAACACAGCAGCAGCACAGCTTGTTCATCAGTGCTGGGGAGGGGGAGATCCAGGTTGTTTCCTGGCAATTAAACAGATTATAAAGATGCACCTATTCTTGTTTCAGTCCAGATGGCCTGCCAGGATGCTATGGCTTTAAGAAGCTCAGATTGCTTAACTAGGCTGGGAAGGAACCAAATGGGTCTTTCAAAAGCATCACAGGAAAGTAGTGCGACCCTTTCTTCCCCAGACTGTTCCCAGGTCCGGGAATTGCTTTCTCCACTGTGGGATTTAGCTGGCTGGTCAGATGTAATGATGCTTTTTATACATTTGTAAGCCACGACTGGAACTTTCTATTTTTCATCACCATTCCAGAAACTGAGAAAAAAAGCTTAAAAATAGACTTTGAAGATACCAGAACCCACAAAACCAAAAATACCCAGCCTTTGGTGTCGGCCCCCCAAGCTGAGTCTGTGTACGCTGTGCAATCTACCCTTCTTTTACCCGTTGCCTTTGTTTTCTTATTTAGATCCTTGTTTAGATTTCTTGTAAGGCTGTAAATCTGTTCTGTTTAGGAAGGTCCTGCCCGCTTGTGGTTGCTGTAGCCGTATGAGAACGGACTATTTGTGTTGAGTTATTTGTTTGAATTGGGATTTTCTAAACACACCCCCCCACNACCCCCCTGGGCAGCCTGTTCCAGTGCTCTGTTATCCTCCCTGGAAAGAAGTTCCTCCTGATATTTATATGGAACCTCTTCTGTTCCAGCTTGCACCCACATCCTTTGAAGGTCCTTACAGTTGTGCAGAGCTCTACTAGCCATGACTGACCCCTGGCCTCTTTAACAGGCTTTTCCCTACAAATCTCTGTGCCTTTGGAAGGTTGGATCTGCGCAGAAAGGCTGGGTTTAGCAGAAAACTTGGATGTCACTGATTTATCTCATGGCTCCTCTCCTCAGTGTTGCTTATGAGGGTGATTGGAGAGTGCAGTTTTCACACCAACCTCTGTTGCCACCCAAATGGATAAGCAGCAGAGGGGGAAGATCTCCCTGCTCAGCACCCTGGAGTGGGCTCAGAGCTGGGGCTTTGTCTCCAGAGCTCTGATAGCAGCATGGCCAGGGTAAGGCTGAAGTAAACAAACCAACAATGCAGGCATTTTTGTACAGAATAGATCCATTCTTCTTCCTGACAGCATGACTTGGGTTTGGGGTTCTCATTCTTTGTATTGTTCCTTATTTAAAAGGACAGAGAAAGCAGAACAAGGAGTAATACAAATGAGACAGCCTGGGGCTTGTGCTTGCCTATAGGATACTATTAAGGTCCTGTTGGCGCTACAAATTGGAACCATTCTGTAATCAGCTCCCTGAACCCAGCTATATTTTTAAAGCAGTCAGACCCTAAAGTCTTATGTGCTTGTGTGATCGATTCACACAGGACTTTTGTGCAGACTAACAACCAAGAGGCAATAAGCAGTCACTTCCCAACGCCAGCTCATTGATCATTCAGCACATAGCGGTCCATAGCCGGACAATGGGACTTGCACAGACATCTAGAGTAGTGTGTGTGCGTGTGAAGGGTGCACATCGACTACCCTCTCCACTTCATCTCTGGGTGGGGTTTAGGGTAGGAGGTGTTTGGTGGGATGCCTGCTGGTGTGCCTGGGCTTGCTGGGTGGTGACCCTGATCCCCAGCAGCCTGACATGCTGGGTTCTGAGCATCAAGGGAAAAGGCATTCCCAGCTACATCAAAACATCTGAATTTATACACTCCTGAACACACACAGGCTCTGTTCTAAGAGGTAATGAGTTGCCCTGGTCTGCTTGATAACCTTCTCGTTTGGCCAAGGAAGACAGGGATTGGTAGTGAACTTGGTAGAATTGGGTTAGTGGTTGGACTGGATGATCTTAAAGGTCCAGAATGATTCTGTGATTCCATGGCTTTGGGGGTTTTCCTCTGACTGGGGGAAGATCTGCCTGTGAGATAGATGAGGAAGGGCCTAATGAAATCCTCATTCTCAAGGGACAAGCAGTAATGCCATTCAGATGCATCGCTGGAATCAAATGAGACATCCTGAGACCATCAGGAACGTTGTGTAGAAAACTGTTGCAGTGTTTAGAGATTGTTAGTTACTGCTTGCGGGTGTGCTGGAGACATAATCTCCTGGAGTGTCCCATGGGATTTTCCAGGAGCACATACAAACTAAATCCTTGTTCTACTTTCTAAAGTCTGCATGTAAACCCTAATTGTAACTGAGCACTCAGGAAGATCTTTCCTTCAACTAAGGGCTGTTTCTGTTTACACACCAGTAGCATGTAAACATTGCAGGAGTCTCTAAATGCGAAGTTGAAATGCATTTACCATTTAATGCAATTATGTTTATGTTTAAACGCATAAACATTGTGTGACCTCCTCAGTCTGTGGTCTTAAATGTAAAGAGGAGTTGGGAGATGATTGTGCCTCTGTACTCTGCACTCATGAGACCTCACCTTGAGTTTTGGGCACCACAGTATGAGAAAGACATTGAGGGGCTGGAGCGGGGTCACAAAAGGGCAACTAGGCTGGGGAGAGCTCTAGAAAGCACCATGTGAGGAGCGGCTGAGGAAATTGGGGTTGTTTAGTCTAGAGAAGATGTGTCTGAGAGGAAAACTTATTGCTCTGTATAGCTACCTAAAAGGAGGTTGTAGTGAGACTGCTGCTGGTCTCTTCTCCCAAATTACTAAGGATGGGATGAGGGGAAATGGCCTCAAGGTGCATCAGAGGAGGTTTAGATCAGAAGAAGTTCTTTCCTGAGTTAGTAGTTGGGCACTGGAACAGGCTGCTCAGGGAGGTGATGGAGTCACTGTCCCTGGAGGTGTTGAAAATTTGAGTAGATGGAGTACTTGAGGCCATGGTCTAGGGGCTGAGGAGCTGTTGGGATGAGGGCTGGCCTTGATGATCCTGGAGGTCCTTTCCAGCCACGAGGACTGGATGATTCTATAATCCTATGAAATAATTGGTGTTTTTTAGCTTGAAGCAAACAAACTGACAGTGAAAGAATTCAGGAGAACCACAGAGCATCTCTTTCTTACTGAAATGTAATAGATAACAGAATAACCATTGACCAGTAAATAAATGAGTGGCTGAAAGTCATAGCCATTGATGGCAGCCAGAAAACATGCTTCCCCACTTAATCTTCTGATGCAGGTTGAGAAGCCAATGCCCAGAAGCCTAGGATTGCTCTTCCCTTGCAGTAGTAGGTGGGAAAATGAGGAAGACAAGCAGCAAGGAGAATGGGGTGAATGAGGGAAGAAGGAGGCATGAGGAACTCTGGTAGGCAAGTCAGGTGCGTTAAAACATCCTTGACTGAAAGACATGGTAAATGCAGGAGCCAGAGCTGGCAGAATAATCCACAAATGTATCTGGAACAGGCTGTGGCAGGTGGTGAGGGTCAAGGGATGGAGATGCAAAGGAGAGAAGACAGTCATACATGGGTTAATATCTTGTGCTTACAGAGCTGGGTACCTGGGACACAGGGACAGGAATGGCATGAGGGGGTTAGAGAATCCCACTCTGCCCTGTGCAGAGGTGCTGCCGTGAGGACACCATGGGCAGCCAGATGTAGCTCTGGGAGGCCTTTGAGTACAGCTGATGCAGTAAGGCTGTCCTCAGGAAATATATTCTGCATCTCTTCAGTGGGTATGAGGTGAAAGAAACAACCAAAGGTAATTCACTGGCTTGCTCCAACTCTGCAAGCCTAGCTGTTCCGCAGAGGTATCAGGTTCTGCTTTCAGTGGCAAAATTGATGAAAACTAAAGAATTCCCTCCATCTGACAAATTCTGCAGTGGGTACTGTCATTGTGCCCGTGTCTTGCTTCTGGTTTTCCACATATGGGGTAGCTGTGCCATGTTTTCAGATGCATGCACGTGTGTGATCAGGCATTTGTCATGAAACACCTATAAAGCCTGTACATGCACACACTGAGCAGATGGAAGTCTTATTGAGAAGGATTTATTCCCTCTGTGGCCATATACAAACATTTGAAATAACTTGAGTCAGACTGAATCACAGGGTTAAAAATAGATGGGTTGAGTCTTCCTATTTACTTTCTAAATATTAAACCCTGTGGAGGCATTTCTCTACTTTTCTTACTTTCTTCTGGTTCTCTGATACCAAGAGGAATAAACAAGGGGTTCTCTTTCCTTTTAATGAAAACAGGAGATGGAATTGAAATCCTGAGAATGGACAGCAGCATTTCCTGCTTCCTTCCTGTGCTGTTGCTGCTGGCTGGGCACAACCCCTGTCAGTCCTGCACCCCCTGCTAGCCCACCTGCTGCCCTTTCCCTTGGCCTTCTGCCTCTCCCCTCCCTTGGATAGTCAGTGTTGAAGTGCTTGTGTGGGCTAAGCCTGCTCCCGCTCACTTTGCCCCCGCTGGTGCTGGGTTTAACTGGGTGTAAATCTCTGTCCCAGTCTGAGGACTGTGGCTGTTTGTTTTGTGCATTTGATTTAATCTCAGTCCTCATTTCCCCATCTGCAGCAGCAGGGATTGTTGGTTCAATGAGGATGCTGTGCAGCTCTACCCTGCAGAATGTCACCACAATAATTGAGGTCAAACCCTCTGTCTCTTCCTGGGAGCACAGGAGATCCAGGAATTGCCCACTTTGATAGCTGCAAATAGAAATGCCACCCATAGTGACTGCAAAGAACTTGCAGAACGCAGCTTTGCTTTGCAATTGCAGGAGTTTCTGAGCCGCAGAGGTGATCTGCTGATAGTAATGGAGCATGAGAAAATTATTTAAAACCACCACCACCATCATCATCATTTGTAGAAAATAGTTTTCTGGCCTTCCAGGGGTACAAAGCAGTGATGGGTTTTGCTCATCTGAGAAAAAAATCAAGGCAATTTTAGCCTGAAATGGAAAAGTCTAAGAACACAGCAGTGTGGAGGGGCTTGATAGGCACTGCACCTCTGAATCGTCTTACCCTGTTGAACTCGTAGTGATATATGTCTTTGATAGCGGGGTGTGTGTGGGTATATGGGAATGAGTCACCGTTTTCAGCGTCTCTACCTACTTTCTGCACTCCACATTTGCTTTCAAGTACAGTTACCAAGTTTTCGCCATGTTTAGTCCTAGATAAGATCCAGCAGGGCCAGGACAGACTGGCAGTACAACCCTTATCAGCAGTTTTCACAACCAGCAGAGCTCAGGCTGGTCCAGGCTGCAGGGGAGGCTGCCAAGAGACCAGCCTGGGGTGAGACCTCCATGTGAGAGGTGTCCTTGGGGTGATGCTGGGGCAATGCCAGGAGGCAGGGCTGGGCACTCCCCTTGGAAGCCAGGGAGCCCTTGGTCCAGGCGCAGCCCCGGTGTCCTGACAGTCGAGTTAGCAGGTAGCTGCCGGCACAGAAATAGAAGGGACACACATCTAGCAGAAGGGGGAAAAAGTGTCAAAGGAAGACCAGCAGCTGAGTGACTGCCTTTCCTTGCCAGGCAGTCAGCAAGACCTTTGGCTTGGCTCCTCCGAGTGTTCATTCCCATAAACCTGGCAATATGATTTTTAATATCCTAGGGAGTGGTCTCCAGCATCGTTAGGAGGCAAGGCTGTTCTTCAAGAATGGGATTGCTTGGCTTGCTGATACCTTTCAGCAGCAGCATGAAGTGTTGTTTTGATGGCTGATGGGTTTTTTTTCCTCCTTGCTGGGTCTGGAAGTTGGTGCTGAGGCTTTGGAGAATGGTCTAGGCTGTACAAAAGTGCTAATTTCATTATCTCTGTTGAGAAAGTTGCTACTCATTTCTATCAGATGGTAAGTCATTTAAATTACTCCATCCTCAGGTACTTCTAACCTATTTACCTGTGCTTCCAAGCTAGGTTCCAGTTACATTAATGCTGTTTACAAGGCTATCACATGCTTAATTATAGTTGAATTAAATTCTTACTGGTGTTGCGCATTGGGTTGAAAATAAACAGTCGCTTTCTAACTGGTTTCACTCTGAAAAGTCGAAGCAGTACCTCTGGTACGACTGCTGGTGAACTGCTCTGCTGCCTGGTCTCTTGCTGTTGCAGAAAGAGCAGGAGTTAAATTAGGCAGTTAGAATTGCGGGCAGTATTTCAGTGTCTGTTTCTGTTTTTAATTTAAATAAAATATTGTAGATAAATGACAGCGAGGAATGTTTGAATTGAAAGGAAAGAGCAGCAAGGACAAATGGGGAGAGTGCAGGGTGTGGATAAGGGTTGGTTGTGGAGCTTTTCTTCTTTCTGCTTTAAAGACTAGTGAAAGCTGGCATTAAGGTTGTGCCTCATTTTCTGCATCCATTAATTACTCACTAATTCCCATTGTTTGAAAGCAAAGAGAAAATAAACACTGCTTCTGTGTGTTCACTTCATCTAGATACAACGCTGTTCTCAGAGAACAGAAAACTCCAGGGATTCACTGGGTGGCTGAAGCTGGGAATGGCACAAGAAGTTTAAACTCAATTAGGAGTGACTTTCCTATACAAAGTGAAATCTTTGAATCGGGGCTATCTCAGAGGCTTTTGTCTGCCGAATGGGTGGGGGTGATGCAGTAGAGAAAATGCAGTCAAGATGTGAAGAAAAAAAGAAGAGGAGCCTGGGGGCATACAAGGCCTGTTTCCAGTGATGTATGGATGTTAGCTACATGCTGAGCTGGAAGAGCCCAGAGCCAGCACATTAAGACAGAATATTCTCTTCTCTCTTTCCCTGGACTGGATGTTCGATGTCAAACCGGAGGCCTTTCAGAAAATAAAATCAGAAAATATTGGTTGAAATAGGGAAGTTTTCAGTTGCGACTTCAGTGTGACTTAGCAATGTCCTGTGTGACTGACTTAGAAATGTCCTGTGTGACTTAGAAATGCTCTCTGTGTGTGAAACGTTGCCAAAATGTGGCTCTGGGTTAAAACTTAACTGAGGGGTTGTCACTTTTTCACAGAATCACAGAACAGTAGGGATTAGAAGGGACCTCAAAAGTTCATCCAGTCCAACCCCCCAGCAGGATCCTCTAGATCAGGTCACACAGGGCTGCATCCAGGTTGTGTTTGAAAGTCTCCAGAGCAGGAGAGTCCACACAGCTTCTGG
>VZRI01009111.1:191511-213040 GCA_013397515.1 Upupa epops | reverse complement strand
TGCATCTCCCCATCTCCAGCTTTGCTGCATTCCCCCTAATCCTGTTGCTACGTGATTAGCAAGTTGTCACTTTAGCTTAGAAGCTGCTCAGTTTCACAAAAATAGCACACTGTGCTTCGATAAAATGAATTCTAAGCATTTTAGAACTGCAAAATATGCTTTCTAGTCCATATTACTTTACAGCATAGAATCATGGCTGGAAAGGACCTCCAGGATCATCAAGTCCAGTCCTCATCCCAACAGCTCCCCAGCCCGGCACCTAGACCATGCTCTCAAGTGTTTTGTGTACTCACCTTTCAAACATCTCCAGGGATGGGGACTCCACCACCTCCCTGGGCAGCCTGTTCCTGTTCCAGTGCCCAGCCACTCTCTCAGGAAAGAACTTCTTCCTAAGATCCAATCTAAACCTCCCCTGACACAACTTGAGGCAGTTTACCCTCATCCTGTCATTAGTGCTCTGTCTACCTGTGAGATGAAATCCATCTTAAAATTCATAATTCCTAGAAGTCTGTGTAAAGCAGAACCAAGTTATTTAGTTATTAAGAAACGTTTGTTCCAACTCAGTAACCAGGTTTCCACAGGTGTAGTTAGCTCATAGTGAGGTGTTATACTAGTGTATAAGGATATCCAGTGAAAGGAAAAAATAGCTGGGCTGCTCAGTTTCCCTGATCCTTCCACAGTTATCCATCAGGAAGCACTGAAAATACTTTTCCAAAGTCCCTAGGCTTTCAGAAGACTCATTAGGGAGAACGATGTTGACAAAAGGGACCTGGGGGGCCTAGTGGACAGCAGGATGACTGAACCAAGCAATGTGCTCTTGTGGTCAAGAGGGCTAACAGCATCCTGGGGGGGATCAGAAGGGGGTGGTTAGCAGATCGAGACAGGTTGTTCTCCCCCTCTCCTCTGCACTGGTGAGACCGCATCTGGAGTATTGTGTCCAGTTCTGGACCCCCTCAGTTCCAGAGGGACACAGAGCTGCTGGAGGGTGTCCAGTGTAGAGCAACGAAGACAATGAAGGAAGTAGAACAGCTCCCTTATGAGGAAAGGTTGAGGGAGCTGGGTCTCTTTATTTTGGAGAAGAGGAGGCTGAGGGGTGACCACATTCATGTCTCTAAATCTGTGAGGGGTGGGTGTCAGGAGGAAGGAGTCAGGCTCTACTCAGTGGCATCCAGCGACAGGACAAAGGGCAGTGGGTGTCAGCTGGAACAGAGGAGGTTCCACATAAAGATAAGAAGAAACTTCTTCACGGTGAGGGTGACAGAGCCCTGGCACAGGCTGCCCAGGGGTGTTGTGGAGTCTCCTTCTCTGGAGATGTTCAAGACCTGCCTGGGTGTGTTCCTGTGTGACTTGGTCTAGGTGATCCTGCTGTGGCAGGGAGTTTGGACTAGAAGATCCTTTGAGGTCCCTTCCGATCCCTAATGATTCTAAGACCAGGACTCATGTCATTCTAGATGCTGATGAGTTGCCATTTGCTTAACTCACAGTTGCAGTGGAAACTGCTGCCCCCGAAGAGACTGAAGCAAAACATGTGTTCTGCTGAACAGAGAAGGCAGATGGAGTAAATAAAAGGGAAGTACAGTGTAGTGGTGTGATCCATTTGGATTAATGAATTTGAAAGATCCAACTTGAACATTTTATGATGAAATCACTGTGGAGGGAAGATTATATCTCTTGAAGTGCAGATTTCAAGATAATAATAAAAAAAAAAAGGATTGAGCTTTGTTATCTTCACAGGATCACAGAATGATTGAGTCTGGAAAAGCCCTCTGAGCTCATCCAGCCCAGCCCAGCCCATGATCTAGCATCACCACATCAGCCAGATCAGGGCACTAAGGGTTACAGCGAGGCTGTCCTTAAACACCTCTAGGGATGGGGACTCATCCACTGCTCTGGGCAGTCCATTCAGTGTTTGATCACCCTTTCCATGAGAAAGGGCTTCCTAACATCCAGCCTGACCCTCCTCTGGCAGCTTCAGGCCCTGCCCTCTCATCTCCTCCAGGCTGAAAACCCACAGCTCCCTCAGCCTCTCCTCATCAGCCTTTCCCTCCAGTCCCTCCCCCAGCCTCATTGCTCCTCTGGACCATTTCCAACCCCTCAATCTCTGTCTTGAAGTGAGGGACCCAGCACTGCCCCCGTACTTGAGGGAAGGCATCATCAGTGCCCATTACAGGAGGAGAATTACATCCCTAGTCCTGCTGGCCACAACATTGCTAATACAAGCTAGGATGTCATGGCTTTTTGTGCCACCTGGGCATCCTGCTGGCATCCTGCTGTTGAACCAGTTGTCAACCAGTACTCCTAGAATATAGAGGTTTTCTTTTAATTCTTTACATTTTCTCTCTGTTGTAAATAGGCAGTATTGATCTCAGCTGCTCAAGCTTAGGCTTCCAGAATAACAAGGATTCTCCTTTAAGCTGTTCTCCCCAGCACACTTTTGGCATCTTTTTATACACGGTGAGGTTTCCTCAGTGTTTGAAGTACGTTGAAATTCTCTTTCATGCACTGTGAAGCTGAGAGGGTTAAAAATCCCTGCTTTGTTCTCCTAATCACCATTCCCATTCAACAATCAGTAGAATATTTGATGGCCACGTAATTTCACCGGGACAAGGAAATGCCAGCTGTCATCAGTTCTTAGGCTGAAGATCTTCCACCTGAGCTAGCACTAACTCCCAGGAAGCTGGGGAGTTTTTTGAAGGGCATGTTTTGTAGATATAACAATTATAGAATCAAAGAATCCCCTAGGTTTGAAAGGCCCTCCAAACGTCATCTGCTCCATCCCCCTCTAGGTTATTTAAGATGTTCTCCTCTCTTCTTGCAGTGCTGTGTCAGCAGTGAGTCTCACAGCCCAGCTGGTGGAGGCCTTGCAGTGCTGGGGACAAGAGTACATGATGCCATTTGTTAGCCAATCTTTATACCATGGCTGGTTTGCTGTGACAGCAAGAAAAAAGTTGACTTGGGTCATCCTGAAGCCTGCAGAGAGAAAGCTGCAGCCAGGACAGCTGCCTTCCATCTCCTGGTCACTCTCCTAACCTAAATCTTCCCAAGTGAAGTGTTTTGCAACACTACATCCCTTTTGCGTAATGCCTTCTGTTTGTCTGAGCTTGTTTCTCCATGTCCTAGATCTGTCTGTTTATCTTTTCATGCTCTCCATTATGCCTGCAGCTCCTTCTGGCTTTGTGCAATCTGAAAACCCAGAGATGAGGTGCATCACTTCCAGCAGAGGCCAGCCATGGTTCTCTCCCTTCTTCCTGACTCATGGCTTTAAGTTCTTTCTGCTGGCCTCTGCAGGCTGATGCTAAGCACTGTGATCTGAAGAAGACAAGTGCTGGCCCTGGAAGATGCCACAAGTCTGGGTCATGGCTCTCAAAATGCCTACAGCTCCAGAAAAACTATGTTGTCAAAATACTGACTGGTGTCAGAAAGGCTTGATGCAGCTTTCCAGTTGATGGGAAGCCACTGACAGACGCTCTTTATGTTTTCTTGCCATGCACTGACAACTTCATGAAGACTGTTCTTTTCATGAACATGCCATCTGCGTTGGGAACTGTATGAACATAGAGATATTCAACTCAGCTGCTGAATGGTCATGGGGACCCCTGTAGAACCTAATTTTGGCTCATAAAGATGAGCCTTTCCTTGCCTCTTTTCTGTCCTCTTCCACATTACCTACCTGTATTGTGCATGTGGTTGGACTCAGTGTTCTGGGAGGTCCTTTCCAACCATGAGTATACTGTGATTCTGTATCGTTGTGCCTGAATCTATGCCACTGCCATTGCCATTGTCCTTGCCAGGAAGACTTTGGTGCCTGCTCCTGGAGGAAAGAAGCAGTGTGGGCAGGAAGGCTGTGTGGGTCAATCCTGTGAGGGGTGAGCCCTGTGTGAGTGAGGCTGCAGGGACACAGACCACTCAGGCTGAGCTCTTAAGGACACACACTATTCAGGCAGAGGGAGTAGGGTTCAGTTTCTCTCCCTGTATCATGCCCAGGCTGCATCTGCTATGACCACCCACTTTCTACTTGTTCTCACCTACATGCCACTGAGATGTTTAGTGGCCTGTGGGCTTTGTGTCTCAGCAGCATTTGGGTAGTTAGGTCTTTCCGCTTTACCAGCAGGTTCTGCTTGGTGTGATGCTATTCAGGAATAATCCTTATTCCTTTGGAAATAATCCTATTATCATAGAATCTTCATGGCTGGAAAAGACCTACAGGATCATCAAGTCCAGCCCTCAGCTTGCTTTGTACCTGATGTAGTCACTGGTAACGGGTGTTCAACAGTATCTGACCTTTTGCTATTTTCTCCTCTTATTAAGCTCTCACACTTCTCATCAGGGCTTCCTGCTCTGTCTTTCCAGAGTTTGGGATAAAAGTAGGTTACCTTTGAAATGCAAATGAAGGCTTCTCCCTTGCTTGCCATCCCCAACAAGCTGCACCTTGTTACTGTTAGTGTTTCAGCTGTGAGAATTCTCAGCAAGTTTCTGTTATGTCAGTTAAATCTCGTCCTATACTCTGCATTAAGACTTCCTTCTGTCTTATTTCTTTATTAGCAAACGAGCTTTTAATACATTCACCAGACCAAGCTGTTATTTGTTCCTGTCCCTCTTGTGACCTGGCAGTGAACCCAGAGATCTCTTTTCCTCTCTTCAGTTTGTGCTCTTTTTTCCCTGTCCTTTCCATGATTTCCCTGGATTTCAACCATTGTCTGCATTGTTTTGCTTGAGACAGAGGAGAATTTAGGTCAGTTTGTGGTTTTCTGTCTTTCTTCACTAGATGGATAACAGCAGAATAGCAGGGAATCTGTGATGGAGCCATTATCCTGTGATCAAAGAAGTCAAAGTGCTCTTGGCAGTATCCCATGTACAACCCCAGTGTGTGCACGTCTGCATGCTCAGCAGAGTGTGGCCCTCTCCTCTGCCTGCTCTTTTGCACTACTTTGGTAGGGTCCAAGGTGATGCTGAGGGAGCCCCGGTGCTATCTCTCATAATCCAGTTATTGCCTGCACTTGTCCCACTTTCCCTAGGAGTGCAGGGGTTTGCTTCCGTGGATTCCCTGCTCTGGTTATTGAAGTAAGAGGAGCTTGTTACTTCTCCTGAAAGATCACACTTTGATCAGGTCAAGATATGTGTTCAAAAGCCACACAGATATGGTGCTAGGGTCTGTGGTTTAGTGGTGGGGCTGATAGTGGACTTAGTAGAGTAGGGTATGTGGTTGAACTTGATGATCTTAAACATCTTTTCCAACCTAAAGGATTCTATGATCCAGCAGGAGTGTTTAGGCACCTTTTATAGGAGTGCTTGCACTCCTCATTAATCCGAAGTCGATTAACAGGCAAGAGAACCACATTGAGACCTTACCACAGGGAAGCAGACTTCTAAACAGTTTAAAAAACAAACAAATCCTAACTTGGGAGAAAAACCCTGCCTACACAAGGGCTTGAGAGAGAGTTTGTCATTGCTTGAAAACACTGTAGCCACCTCTTGATTGTTTCTCCCTGCCTCCTTTAAAGACCGTGCAGGTTAGTCCAGTGTTTGAGTAGCCTCTGTGCTACTTAGTCACCTGACTGCTAGGTATTTTCTGTGTTGAACTGAGTATGTGTTGAACTGTCCCAGAATGATGAATTAATGAATTATCCCACATCCTTTCTGCTTGCAACAGCTCCTACACATGACCTGTGGATTCTACTAGTACATCTATCATGCAGTGACCTGTTGTGCTTGCTGTTAGTCAATTACCTAGTTAGGTTCAGGCTAGTTGAAGCTCAGTAAAAGTAATTTCCAACCTTTCCATGCTCCTCCATAAAGAGGAATTTTCCATAAAGATCTCTAGGCATAGATGCAAGGTGCAAATTTAAGGCTATTAAAACACAAGAAATTTTCTTAATTACTTTATAAGAACTTAATTAAAATGCTTAGCATGGCTTCAAAAGTCCATCAACCACAAGCTGAAAACCACAGCTTCATAAACAATATATTAGGAATGAATAGTATTTCACAGTGTTTGTTATCCATATTAATGAAGAGGAAGACGTGCTCTCTATTTAAGCAGTGAAGATTAGTAGTAGAGGTTTCAGAAGCAGTTAGTTTACTCCACTGATACTGATAGGGAAAGGACCTCAGGAGTTAGATTATTCTAAATGACCCACTTAGAAGGGTGAGGGTCAGGTTGGATGTCAGGAGGAATTCCTTTCCTAGAAGAGTTGTCAGGCACTGGAATAGCCTGCCCAGGGAGGGCATTGAGTCTCCATCCCTGGAGGGGTTGAAGAGAAGGGTAGATGCTGCATTGGGTGACAGGGTTTAGTGGTGCTGATAGGGCTGGGAAAAGGTTGGAAGCGATGATCTTGAAGATCTTTTCCAGCAAAAAGCATTCTGTGATCCTGTGATTCTTTACCTCCTTTCACCATGTTGGCATATAATTTTCAATATGGGGAAGTAAAATGAAATCCAGAAAGATGTAAGAGCTTGAAATGAAGAATCATAGAACAATAGAATGGCCTGGGGGTTGGAAGAGACCTCCAAAGGTCATCCAGTCCAACCACTGTGCAGTGAGCAGGGACAGCCTCAACCAGATCAGGTCACCTAGAGCCTTGTACAGCCTCACTTTGAAGGTCTCCAAGTATGGGGCCTCAACTCCCTCCCTGAGCAACCTCTGTAAGTGTTCAACGGTGCTACTGCTCAAGAACGTCTTCCTGACATACCATTTCAATCATATACCCCTCTCTAATATGAAACCATTGCCCCCTATCCCATCACTCCAGACCTTTGTAAACAGGCCCTCTGCAGCCCACTTCTAGCACCCTCTAGAAACTGGAAGGTCGCTATCAGTTCCCCCCTGCCCCGGAGGGAGCCTTCTCTTCTCCAGTCTGAACAACCCCAGCTCCTTCAGCCTGTCCTCATAGCAGAGGTGGCCTCGTCTGGACCAGCTCCATCAGGTCCCTGTCCGTCCTGTAGTGAGGGCTCCAGAGCTGATAAACTCTGTGTTTCCTATAAAGCTGGGTCAGTGCATTTGTAGTTGACCACTCTGTGTTTCTTCATCTTTAGTACTGTGTTAGCAAACATGGTTTACTATAATGCAGCATCCACTGCTTCTAGTTATCATTAATATAATTTTATGTGGGAGATACAATTGAAATACAAGTGTCTGTCACTGTGCTGCCTTCCAGAAAGATCATGCTGCTGATAAAGTTCTCCAGATGACTGTAGTGCGTCTGGCTCTAAGATATCAAGCTTCCTTGCAAAAAGCTGTTATAAATACTTGAAAATTCAGTTCAGTTTCTTGTGAAACTGGGTCTGTTGCATACGCTGTGTAGTACAGACACATTATTTCAAGTTTGGGATGCTGTTACGGGGCATTATCCCTCCCCACTGACAAGAGCATGAGTGCCTGCCTGCAGGAGCTGCGTGTTCTCTGAGGTGGTTGCTTCGATGTTTCTAGCAGGTTTGCTTCTTTCCTGCTTTATTGTGTAAAAGGTGTCCAGCAAAACAGATCGTTTCCTAAGAGAGCTGCTTCCTCAGAGTCATGGAGCATGTGATGTGCATGAGGTGTACGGTGGTGTGGGCCAGTGAGCAGTGCCCTGGACCACAGCTCAGGAAGCCTCTGATTTCCTTTTAGCCTCTCCTTCTTTGCTGTGTTTTCAGAAACGGATCGTGTGCCAGGGGAAGTGAGTGGGAGATTTAGAGCTGACTTCGCACCTAGAATTTACTAGGAATGGGTTTCGGCCCTTTCAGCAGGAAAAGGAGGTGCCTAGAGTGTAAGTTGCCAACTTCATTCCTCTCTTAAAGTTTGGATTTGAGGAAAAGGGAGTGTCTTCCTGCCAGTGGTGTCTTCGGCTGCAGTTACTGAGCCTTCTAAGTCACAAAAGCCTCTCTCAGGTTTTTGAGGCCAGGCGTTTAGTGTGGAAAGGTTAGGTACATATTTTCTCTTGCTTCACCCACTGATAGAAAATACTACTGCAAAAAAAAAGATTCCAAGCTTTTCCAAAGGGCTCTGGCAGCAGAAAGCAGCAGTACAAAGAGGCCTTTGTTTCACAGCAGTACCCAAACCTGTGGCAAATGCTGGCGCATTTTTTCCCCTCAGACAGGTGCCACGGAGCTCTTTGACATTTGTAGAGCAGACGGGATGTCATTTTACTGTTGTAGCTAATTGACAGACCCTTACTAACTCTCTCCATGTGTCCTGCCTTGGAAAGTGTGGATCAGGAAGGCTTAGGGGGCAATGTTTTCCTCAGCAGCAGTGTGCTTATTTTACTTAACTCTTGGGCGTTCATACCTCAGGGACAGTATTTCTTGCTGGTGAACCTGCCGGTTTGGCTGGTCGATCACTTGCTCCTTACCACCAGGCACTATATTCTGTGTATCAGCAGCCACAGACATTGTTGGACACACGCATTTTATGGGAAGTAGCAGGGTCTGTGCTACTGTACAAGTGTGTAGAACACATGAAGATGCCTATGAAGCACTGTTCCTGGGGATGTGTGAAGGCACACTTCTCCAAACCTCTTCCTTCTCTCAGGTTTCCAAAGGAGAGTTTTGCAATTTCACTCCATTTTGGGATTCTAGACACAGTGAGGCTCTGTCACGGCTGTAGCAGTAGTGTGGTGATGTATAGGATCTTCACACACCCCACCTGGGTCGTCACTGACGTCATGGGTCAGAGATCCCAACTGTATTTTAACCAAGAGCTTTTAGCTAAGACATCAGACACTGAAACAACTCCGTTTTCTTTTGCCTGCTTGATCTCCCAGTTCTCACATATTGGGAACCATCCTATCTTCATTGCCAGTTGTCGTGGCCGTAACATTAGTGTGGTGGTGTTGTGGTGTCTGGCTCCCCATGCTATCTGGGTCACCATCAGTTTTTTTCACCTTGAGGAGCAATAACCTTCTCAGCAGTGATAACATTCTCTCTCAGTGGCAGCCACGCAGCTCCCAACAGTCCAAGAAGCGAAGAAGAAGGCAGAAGTTCACTGATGGGGAGAGAAGAGGAGGCGGAGGGATGACAGACACTTTTCTCTTCAACTTTTTAAACCCAAACTTTAAACTTTGCTGTAGAAAACACAGGAATTAGACTGATAGATTCTGCTCAGCTTCTGAAGCAGAACATGATGTGAATTCCAAAGAGCTGGTGCCTGTGACGGTCTCGGAGAAGAACATGGTTGTCCCGATCTTCTCTGTTGCTCCTGGCACGCCACCAGCATCCTCAGTTCTCGCACATCTTCTATGAAAAACTCTCAATACCTGCTTTTTCTGTAACTTCTGCCGAAGTTAGACACCCCAGGGCAGGTCTGGTTTATACAAGAAAACCATGTTTGTGGTGTGCTTCCAGCATTTAAATGCTGATAACCACATAACCTTCTCCAGAAATTGCTTCTTTGCCGAAAACAGGAGATTATTGCACTTCTGGAAAGAAAGCCAGACTGTATTTCATGGGGATTGCTATTGGATGTGAGCAAGAGAGATAGGCATACCCAAACAAATATTTAATGTATTTCAGCTGGAATAGAAATGAACTAACAAACCTCTTGTCTTGGAGCAGCTGTAATTTTTAGGATTATTCTTCTGAAGCACATTGGGTTTGGGATTCTTGGCTTCCTTGTGCAGCAGCCTGTCTCTTGCAACTGTCACCCCCAGTCATATCAATTACACGCTGCCACAGCTACTCCAACATCTTGTGCACATGTTAAAGCAGGCCAAATGATAGCAAACTCTGGGATAAATAGATCTTCAGGTCACTATCAAGATCTTGGGATTTATAAATAGCCTGTATAAAAATTCTTCAGTTCTCCAGGTGTCACCAGCATACAAACCTTTCAGCAAACTTTGTGTGGCATCTTTGATTCCTCTAAGCCATGATTCTCATTGAGGCATTGTGTTGGCCCTTTGACATGAATGTCATTCACGTAACCCCTAGAATTAATGCTGGGTGCTGTACACGGGGATTTTACAGTCTGTTAAGAATTGCAGCACAAAAACAGTATTTCAAGAATTGAGCCTGGAAAGAATTGGTACGAGGTTGTTTAGGCAATCCCAAGCCCCAGAGTAGAATCAGTTGAACCAAAATAATGGGATGTTGGGAAGGTCTTGACAACAGCTTAGGCAGCGATGAAGGTGCCACGCTGACCCCAGGCAATCAAATCCATGACTTTTGTGAACCTTGTCATTAGAAAGCTTTTTCTAGTGTTTAAACCGACATCACCCCTGCTGCAATGAAACCTGGTCATTCTTGCCCTGACGCCAGCAGATAGAGACGTTTATGCTTCTTACTGAAGCAAAGCTGTGACATAGTTGAAAATCATTAACCTATTATCTCACAATTTTGGATAGAGCATCCTCACGCTGTCAATCTCTGCTCATCAATGTCTCATCTGCACAGTTTTCTTCTACATTTTCTCTTGTTAGTCCTTGTCTGCCTTGAGGTCTAGGACATGTGGATCAAAACACAGCCCAGTTCTCCAGCTGAGGGCTTGGTGAGCAGCGTAGATCTTGCTACAGGATTTGCACGTGGTTGTGCGTGCTACTGGCCGTACAAGGGCTGTATGCCTTTGTGTAAAACACGCTGCTCTGCAACGAGATGACTTGATTCGTGTTCAGTAGTTATTTTCCAGCTCTCTGAGCTCTCTGTCATCTGTAAGTTTGGTGAGCACGTTCTCTAGTCTGCCAGCCAAGTTGTTAATTAAAATATTGAAGAACAGATCCCTACAAAACCCCACTCAATATACTCTTTCATTTTGGCCACCGACCACTGAAAACTCATCCTTGAAAGTTTTTTTTAAAACCAGTTGTGCACCACTTTATAATGGTATCAGCTGACTGTGTAGAGTAAGGTAGAAGCCTCATTAAATTCAATATGTATTCCATCTGCTGCAGCTTCTTACCCAGTACCAATTACCATCCAAGGGAGGAAATTAGATTGATTTGACACAATTAATTCTTGACAAATCCATTTGGCTGTTTGAAACGCTTACAGGATAATGGGGTGGAAAAAGAATAGTTATATAACTGGTCTGTGTATCTTTTCAGTCCTGAGCTCACCCTCCTGCAGCCTTCTTGAACTCTCCATGAGTCCTCTATTGTAATTACCATGGAGTGGGAGTGAGAACAAGAGATACGGGCAGCTGAAAATATCCTGCCAAAATCTTTGTGTCTTAAAGCCAAGCCTGGGCCATCTTGGATGAATGTGAGCACATCAGGGTTGTTGAAAACCATCAGGCACACTAAGCAGCCCCTAATACTGTTTAGCCCTTGGGCACTGGCATGAACGGTCTGCCATATGTAGAGCCTCTTACTCTCCTTTCTCAGTTCAGAGCTGTAACCTCTGTGACTTTACTCGTAAAATACGAGGTGCTAAAATATTTTTAAAACTCTTTCTCCCTTGCCCAAATCGTTGGATTCATTGGAACTTGTTAGAGGTTGGGATAACACTGTGTGTGTTTAGGGCGCTGGATATAACTGGGCCATTTGGATTCCTTTCTGGCTGCAGACAAACATGAGCTATACCTGGGCAAGTATGGGCAATAGAAGACTTCACTTTAAATCATGTTTGATACGCGGAAAGCTGCCTGAAGTACCCAAGAGAACAATTGTATTTCCTTTATAACCTAAGTCCATGTCTGCCAGTATACAGTGTTACCTGGAAAATACTAGGAGGTGAAAAGGTATCACAGCCTTTGGAGAATGCTTTGAGGAGGTGAGGAATAGGGCTTTCTGCCAAAATGCAGTCTTTTCCTAGTTTATAGATACAAAGGTTATGAAGAAATACTACTACACAAGGAATGCCATCATGTTTTCATCTCCAGGACTTCCAGATTTCTAATGTAAAAAAACCCCTAAAGTTAATGAGTAATGAAAATCATCTAAGTGAGGCCAACTATCTGGCTGGCAACTTTCCATGTGCTTATGTACTCCCTGCATGCCACGTGTGTAATCGTGGGGAACCTAAGGGACACATTGCCTTTGCAGAACTCCTAGGCAATTGCCCTGGCAGCATANCCCTCACACTTTCCATATTTACAAACATTAATGGGATCACCCCTCATTCTCTTCTCCTCCCGGCTGAAGAAATCCAGCTCCCTCAGCCTTTCCTCATCAGGAAGGGCTCCACTCCCTTAATCATCCTTGTGGCTCTGTGCTGGGCTCTTTCCAGCAGTTTTCTGTCCTTCTGGAACTGAGGGGCCTAGAACTGGACACAAAATTCCAGATGTGGTCTCACCAAAGCAGAGTAGAAGGGGAGAAGAACCTCTCTAGACCTCAGAATTTTCCATTAAAACCACCCAAAATAATTAACGTAGCTGCAAGTCATGTGAAATGAAATCATAGACTGTATCTAGCCCACAGTCCTGTGGGCTCATTCACCACCTGCCCCTGCTGCTGCCTCCTCAGTGGTGGAGATGGCAGATAATACAAAGCAACTCCAGAACATCACCTGGCTTGCCCCCAAGGTACAGAGTTACTGCTGCTACTTCTTTTACTCCCCTCACCCGTATAGCAAATTTCTTTCATTCCTTTTAGTCTGCTTTCACATATTTTGTCCTCAGAGACAAATTACAGTGGCTGCTGAAATGCCCAGAGCATCTTTTGTGTACACAAATAATGTCATCATTTTAGAGGCCAATCTTTCAGGGCTTAGAAACACATGCATTTATCTCACTGCCCCACGTTACACCCTCTTGAGCTTTCTTCAGCAATCTGACTTTTCCCTTGGTGTTTACACACCCTTCATGCTTTCAGATAATCCCCATATCCATTCCAGTCCCCTTAGCCTTCATCTGGCCAGGCAACAGTTGTTGGTTTAAATTCGTTCTCATAAATCACATCTTCCCACAGAAGTCAAAAGGGACGTGTGATGCAATTCTGGGATCAAGTGTGTTAGCAGCTTCCAAAGTCTCAAGCACTTTTGTTAGGCATCTGTTGCTACAGGATACATGTTGTACCAAGGCAGTTTATTTGGCCATCGTCAAACAGAATTGCCTAATTATTAACTCCTTGCTTAAATGAAGAATCCCTTTTCTGAGAACTATAGATACCCACCTACTCTCCATATACTTAGGCAAAATTATTTCCTCCTAAAACTGGATTGACGTGGAGCCAGCGCAGTTAGCTCACTGCCCTCAAGGGCTGTTGTATCATCATCATCGATGCAGTCGGTTGAGTTGTGGAGGGTAAATTCCTCCCACTCACACCACTGCACTCACAATAATCCTTCTGTTCACAAACTTCCCAAAATATTTATTGAGAGGATAGCTCAGAGGAATGTTTTCACCAGGGCCTAAGCCTGTTTTCACTTGTCTCTCTTGCTCACCTCTTTTTTTAATTACATTGTGGGAGTGGGTTGGCCAGTGCTTAAAAGCTGGAGTTTCAGATAGACAGCTTCACCTTGCTTTAATTAGTCTGACAGGCACCTCTGCTTTCCAGCTGAGTTACCCTAACTGGAAGCAGCTGCTCTTTGGAATTACTCCCCCTCCTCCCTCTGTTACAGCAGTAATAAGTGTCTTGTGCCCCTTCAATGGATTCACGGATGTAAAACAGTGTTCTGGGGCTTCACATTTGTCTGGCTGTGGAGAGAAACATCTTTCTGTCCCCTCTCCATTGTTTTGTGAAGTGAAATGTGTCTTTAACAACATAGGGAGAACTAAATGTACAGATTGGATGTGAACCCCTGCTTCCTCATCGCTTCTTGCTAGCAAGCATGGAGCAGGTTATCAGATACTTCTCAATGGCATTTTGAAACTGATCAGAGAGAGTCTTGAGCAATCGTACAGCTTACAAGGCAGGGAATAGTAAGGCTTCTCCAGAAGAGCGGGGGCTCTGTGGATCAGGCTGCTGCCTGTGCTTACAGCCACAGGTGAAATGAATACTTGCATCTTGACTATGTTGTCACGGTCTTGTGAACTCTCCTGATTTCCTCGCTGATTTATTTACTTAGCATCCTACCACCTGGAGCTGAGTGAGATACGAAAAAGAGAGATCTCAATTTGCCACTGATTTTTTAATTACAGAAATGTAAATCCTGGCTTTTACTGAGCCATAGAAGTATGAAAATGGGCCCGAAGTGCACCCTGATGACTCAGATGACTGAAGCCCTCCAAAAGGCTTATTTTTAAAAAACTCCCTTGTATTTAAATGCAGGGGTTATTTTCAGGTGCCTAAACATCTGTGAGTTTGGAACACTTGTCACTACAGGAGAATCTGCAGCACCATGTGTAACACAACTGCTTCCCTACTGCCTGCTAGTCAACTGCTGCTTGTTTTTCCATAAATTATCTCTTAATGGATGTGTCTGGGCTTACTGGGTGGTGCACAGAGCAGCTACCTCAGGTGAGATGTTTTGTTCTGAGCTAGTACCCTGGGAAGTGACCAGAAAGCATTGAAAAGGAAAGGTAGGACAGTGTTATGGGAAGAGAGAGAAGACTAGATGCTCTGAGTACATCAGAGTCTGTTGATGAGAGCTGATGGAGGTGGGAGGAGAAGCTCTGGGGATGGAACCAGAATTACTCTAGCAGACGCTGAACTGAGAGAAGAGGTTGAAGCCAGTATGTTTTTCTCAAGTGGCTGCAGTAGGAAGACTTGACCCTAGGCTGACATGATCTGCAAGCAGAATAATCACATCTGATCTATTATCTTCACTGCTGAGATCACCAGGCAGGTTTTTTTGGTTGGTTGGCTTTTGCATTTAGTAGACCCACCTACTCCTCCACTGATAATATATCTGTGTGACCTGGGATGTAGACTTCAACACTACAGAGCCTGAGCTTGTTACTGAACCTTTGTAGAGCGGAGTGTCCGCCCTTGGTGGAGTCTGTCTGCTGGTTTTTCTAGAGGGTGGTGTACTAGCTTTTGAAGAAATACTTGAAATCATTTGTGGCTCTTCTCCTGGGCAACTAGCACCAGGATGAGAAGGCAGGGCCTGAAGCTGTGCCAGGACAAGAAGGTTAGGTTGGATGTTAGGAAGCCCTTCCTGATGGAAAGGGTGACTAGACACTGGAATGGACTGCCCAAGGTAGTGGTGAAGTCCCCATCCCTGAAGGACAGCGTGACTGTAGCTCTTAGTGTCCTGGTCTGGCCAAGGGGGTGATGTTAGGTCATGGCCTGCAATAGATGAACTCAGAGGTCTTTTGCAGCCTCAGCAATTCTGTGTTCTGCTGTCCTTTGGGACCATATTTAATTGGGGAATTGAGGAGTGGGTGGTAGATAGAGTGTGGAGGAGCTGATTTTGAGGTCAAAGTGGTCTGTTCAGGAAGAGAAGCTAAACAGCTCTTCCTCTTTTTTTTTCCCTTGCAAGCCTGTGGCACTGTCATGCCTGTGTCACATGTACCGTGCTGTAATATTCTGCAGCCAAGAGCAGCTCTGTAAATCTTTCTCCCTCCATTGATAGCAAGCAGATAACTATTTTTTTTCTTTTTTAGGATCTACATTTGCACTTCATCATGGGCTGCTTTTGCCAAGATACAATTAATGTGTTTCTTCTCCCAGAAAGCATTAATTTAAGGAAAAGTATTTCCAATTGAAAGGGAGATGCAATAAACACCTCCTCTGAGGTGTGTTCATTCTGATTTTAAAAATTGGAGACATTACAGAGAGAGTGGCAATAAAATAGTCACTACCTGGGCTTGGCCATCTCTCCCAGTGCTCCTCCTACCATAACACAGCCTACCTGACATGTTTATGAGAGTGCTGAGCATCTCTGAAATACATGGATATCACACACGGTTCATTGTACCTGGTTTTTGGCTGGTTTCGTGGTGTTCTTTGGGGTGAGATCATCAGACTCATTTTCATTACCGATTTTGAAGGGTTTCAACAAAAGAATCAAAGGACACTATGTTTGGGGGTGGGAAACCCAAGAGGCTGAAATCCTGCTCACAGTTTTGAAGATTGCTTTTCCCTTTTTTCACTTCTCCTGTTGTAAAACTATTTGGGGTAAGAGCAGCCAAAGGACACTGAGCTAAAGAGTTGTGTCCCTGTGGATTTTGTAAGTTGCTTACCAAAAAGATCAGCATGGATCCTTTCTGGCAGACACACACTAGAAAGGTATAAGAGGTTGAGCAAGCTCCTGTGTACGGTGGTGTAGAGACTACCCCTAGACAACCCACAGGATGCTGAACTCCCACCTGAAAAATTAATTTAAGGTCATAAAATTTTTCGTAAGAAGAACTGCAGAAAAGTAATCGAAAATGAATGGTGACTACAAATACAGACAGGGAATAATAAAGCACAGAAGCTGGCTTTGCCATGTAGCTGGAGAAGAGGGAACGCTGAGTTGAGGTGGAGAAGACAGAAGTAAGTAACATGAAGAAGGAAGAGTTTTAGTTAATTTTGGAAGTCTGAACAGTGGTTGAAGTGGTGGGAAGCAGACAGAGTGCTGATCTGTGGGTGTGTGTAGAGCGTGGCGCTGCACACCTAAGCAAGATCGCTGCCGTGGTGTTCCTGGGGCAGCCCCTCCTCTTGGCTGAGCTGTGCTGCTGTACTGCAGCATGGAGAGGGGAGCTGGGCAGGATGTGAGAGGCCTTTGTGGAGCACATCTGTGGGCAGGAAGGGAGGATATGAACTCTTCCTCTCTCCTTACAAGTCATAAGGTATCTGTCCAGAATGGCTGTGACACTAGCTGCGTTTGGAGTTGTTTTCCTCGCACGATTTGTCTGGAGGACTTTGCAGTACGTGTCTACCAAATGTGGTGCCAGCTCCGATTGTTCACAGTAGACTTAAGACTACTAGAATTATTTTCCTGGGTGTGAGTTGTCTTATTCTTTAATCTAGTAGGGTACTGGTATCTGGGGGGAATAAAGGATCAGGTGTAATGTGCAGAGTTCGTACTCTGATCACAATAAAGCAATTCATTGTTCCTAGCTGCTTTCTACTGATGAAGTTAAACAGACTTGATCCATCTGGTCCTTGTTGGGCATCATAGTGTATTATTGCTCTTGCTGTGATGTGATATGCTAGTCACGAGGCTGGCAATAAAACTGGGAGCTGACAGCTAAAGCCTCTAGAAAAATAAGTAATTTCTGGCCATACAGCAAAGAGACCACGGTCTCAATGCTGTGTATTTCCAAGCTACTGGAGAAGTGTTGTTGGCACTGCTTTCAGAATGAGGAATATTTTCTGTTTATCAGCCCGATGGAGGATGCTGGAACATGATGGTTGCAGGTGTTTCAGTCTGATGTACGAATGCATGTGATGGATCTAGCATTCTCTTGTAGTTAATGCCTATCTGAGACATGGCCTGCCTGGCAGAGCAGCCTCACGGGTTGGATGTGAGGAACCCCATCCTGTCCCATACTAGAGGCTTTCTGGAGTGGCTGCTGGCACGTCTGCTTTCTACTACAGAGCAGCTGCTGGCTGCTTTGGCTGATATGGGTGGTGAAGAGAATCCCACTGTGAGGGACCTAACCACCACAACTAATGCTCGTACTCCAGTAACTGTTAAGGAAAATACAGTTAGTTTCCTTTAATTCTCTCCTGTTACTTTATGTTTTAGAGGGACTTACAAAAAGATGTAGTGAGGACAATGAAACAAAATTATGCCGAGATGGATCATGACAAGTTGATGGGATGGAGCCTGCAACTGGTGAGGGCTGTGGTTCCAGTCAAGGGCTGTGATATAAAACTCCATGTGTTCCCATTTGATGACCTACACCCAGGGGAAAGAGGGAGAGAGTTTAAAGGAGACACAGTCACTGCTAATACTGTGTTGCATTGTCATTTGCTTGTGTGAAGTGTTTCAGAGCTTTGCAAGTAGCCTGTGGGGACTAGCTGGAACTTCCATTTCTCCCCTCCCCTGCACCCCCTGTGTGTACAAGACCTCACTTATTTATTTCTCTGAAGCTTTGATGTTTCAACTTAGCCTTGATATCCTGGGTGGAGTGTTGCTGGTGATGTTGAGAAACCCCATGTGTTTTGTTCGTGCATGCAGAGTTAATTGCCAGCCCTCTGAGCAGGAAGCTGTTTCCCTCAGGACATCTCTCAGGAGCCTAGGAGGTTTGGTGCCCATTGCACTGTGGGGCTCAGTTTGCTCTCTAAGGCAACCTCATGTCTCCTGGTGTCTTGCACGTAGCTTAAAATTGATACTGGGACGTTTGGGGTTGTTTGTAGCATAGATTTTGTGGATTCAGCGCCTTTTACGTGGTTGCCAGTGGTTGCAATAGCCTGGTTTCGATGGCATGTGTCAGCTTTTCCAGTTTAATTTCATGCACGTTTCAATTTTTCACTATTAAACGCTTTGTTAAAGCCATTGAGTCACTTCGGAGTGACAGTGAGGCGAGATGACACGTGCTACTTCGCGACAGAAAGATGGTCACCTTTTACCTTAGTGCCTCAGAGGTTGTACTTGAAGTTTGTGCTCATCATGGAGACAGAGCCTGGCCTGGGGAAGGTGATCTCCGTAAGCCCTTACTAAAGGAAGATGAGCTGAATCTGGAGCTAGCATCCTGCTCTGAGTACCCCTCTAGAGCAAAGCCCATCTCTCCTGAATGCAGAAAAATCCTCTGCAAGTTGGTTTATCCTGCGTGGTGTGTGGATGTGGGAAACTCCTCCCTGCAGCTGATGGTGTGATAGAAGGATGCAGTCACACTCGCAGCGCAACTTGAGTGAAATTTGAGTCACCATACACACATTGATGGTTTCCATTCCCTGTGTAGAGATCTGCAGGAGAACAGCCCTGGGGAGCCTTCATAGCTGCTCTGTGGAGTGACTTTGTGCACAGAGTATATGTGAGAGCAATGAGAGCCTGTGAGCTGCATGTGTAACTGAGGAGTCCTATCAGGGTCCTTACCCTGCTGCATAGTGCTGCTCCATAGGTGCATGTGGATCGTTTCCCAAGATGCCCAAACACTAGGTCTGAGCTCCTGTAAAATATACCCAAATATCAGAAAATTGGGCAGATTTATTTCTTCCTTATGTGGTACAGAGATCTGGGACAACACACTTCCACAACATAGTCTTTTGTGGATGCTCGAGTTGTTGTCTGGAGGGCCACAGATGAAAACGCAAGCAAACGCTGCATTCTAATATGCTGAATTTTAATCCACTTGGAATTCTGTGGTTCTAGTGGTAACACAAAGCAAACGCTGTGGTCAGCTGCGCTTCAAAACCCTTTTAAGATCTGACTTTCTAAAAGTCTTGCACTTGTTGCAGCTGATTTTTGCAAAATGCTCTTGAGATTTATCGCTGCAGGAAATTGGCACTGTTAAAACAGACGAGCCCTGTGGTATCTAGAAGTAGGGAGGGTTCTGTGTGAGGGAAATATTTTAGCATGTCATAGTCATTGAGAGAATGTCTTGGGAGAATGGCATCTTGTGAATGTCTGAAGATGAATTGCAAGACCCGATTGTAAGCTGCCATGGGTTTGCTGCAGTTCTCTCATGTGAATTTGTTTCCTAAAGCAACTGCTCTGGGAGTGAAGTGATTTTGCAAGATCTGTTTTTCTGCCCTTATCTCCCTTATTTAAAAATCAAAGGCTTTGGTCTCAGATAAATTAAAGTCAGCTGGCTGAGGGGAAAACTGCTGGAGCCATGCATCATGCTTCTTGATGCTTCTCGGATGGCAACTGCTCCCTTCACAAAAGAGATATCATGGCTCAGGAAGTGGCTTGTGGACCACTGTGATTTGTAGCATAGTTTGTGTTACCTGTACGGCTGTGCTGTGCACAGTTCAGTCATCACTGTGCAGGAGTCGTGACCTCCATGGGCAGGGAGGAGAAGGGCAAGTGGGAGTGCTGCCCTTTGCACCTACTTGATTGTAATCATAGAAACATCATGGCTGGAAAGAACCTCCAGCCCTCATCCCCACATCTCCTTAACCCCTGGACCATTGCCTCAAGTGCTGTAGATAGTCACTTTTTAAACACGTCCAGGGAGGATGACTCCTCCACCTCCCTGGTAAATCTATTGGTGCCCGAGTCGGAACAGTGGGGCAGTTTTAGACTCTGCTGCAGAGTTGGTCAGGGTTGTGGGGGTTTTTTTTGAAGTCTGTCTTCAAACTACAAAAAAAGCTGGTGGGGATTAGAGGAGCCCAGAAGATTCAAACCCTGAGATCAGTGGCATGGCTGGCTTGGGTATTTGGAAAGCAGGTTGTCATTGCTATTGTAAGTGATTCAGCCTGGGTTTCAGAGTGTCACTATGTCAATTACTGCTGACTAATTAAACCGGTTTTGCATTTTGCAAGCCATCCCAGAGTACCAGAAGATGTTGCTGGCATGCCTTTATCCTCATGCTTTGTTGGCCTGTAATCACATGCAATCCAAAGGCCAGTTAGTAGAAGGGTTGTATCTGGTTTGGGCTTTTCATTATTTCTCATTACTAGCCCATAGCAGGATAGATTACAGTGTGTACCCTCCCTGTGCTTCCTAGACATGGGTGGTGAAAATGAGGGTATTTCTATGTCCTTGCTGGTTTCTTTGCTGTTTTCTCTCAGCATAAGTCACCTCTTGTTTCCCTGCTTGTGCCCCCCCCAGCTCTTTTTCCCTGGTGTGTGTGCATGCGTGCTGTTCACCACTCCAGCAGAAGCCACAGTAACACAGTGCTTAGAAGAGCCTTGTCCCATTCTTTGCACATCAGTTGCTGAGGAAGGAAGGATTACAACCAGCTTTTCTCTCTGGCGCCAGCCTGCAAAGCGAAATCAGCAGTCTTCGCTTTCACACAGAAAAGAGTCATTGCTGGGAATGTGGAGAGAAGGTGAGGAGCACAGCCACCCTACTTCTCCTTTGTGCTTTTCCCATAAAGTATTTTTAGCTGTGTTGGCAAGTGTTGTCATTTGTTGCTCCAACCCTCTCAGGCCAGCACACAGTCACTGTGAACCTCGTCAGCTGCAGGGCCAGCCATGGGGCTGAATGGGGAGTGTGGTGGGGACCACAGGTGCCAGGCCAGAGTGGCGTTGTGTTTGAGTGGTATAGGGCACTTAACATCCAGCCCAACAAGCAGGGCTGTAGGGTGCTGGAGAGGCTTCTGGCTGCTTAAAGATCGTAACATGGCCAGTGTGTAAGAGTTGTGTGTCTGTTAAATACGTCCCTCTTCTCCTGCCCCTGTGCAGGCTGGTGCTTCCAATAAGCACAGCTTGAAGCACTGTTTTTTTTCAAGAAGTGTTCACCCATTTCGGAGCTTAGGGATGAGCACGAAGACAAAGAATAAAGGACCTTCTTGCTGCTGGTCCCAGCAGAAGCTGGGAGTGAGGTGTGAGGTGGTGGGTTGTGCCCCTAGCCTGGCTCCTGCTGACCTGTCTGGCTTCTTCCACCCACAGCTGGTGGGGTTTGGCCACTTTTCGATGCCTCTTCTCCTGTTGAGGCTATGTGTGTGTTCTGAGCAGGATGCAGGAGCATCCCCGCTGCTGTCTGTAATTAGAGATTAATTAATTTAACTGTGATGGGGTGGGTTAGTAGCAGAAAGCACAGACAGAGGCAGCGTTCCTGCAGTGACTCCTCAAGGAGAGCGCTGCCTTTCCCTTCAGGACAACGATGCCGTCCCGGTACTTAAACTTCATTTAAAGGGCTGGGGCCCGCTGCTGCCGCCCCGGGGATGCGGGGAGGGGCTTTGCCGCCTCGCTGAGCCCGA